>OOFC01013448.1:0-24191 GCA_900323345.1 Pseudochromis fuscus | reverse complement strand
GCACAATAATCTTCTTACATGACCCAATCTCATCTGTGCCCCGAGAAAAAAACATTATTGATTTAAAATATTAAACTCTAAATTTAAAAAACATCAGTAATAAAGTAATGTGGTGCATTCAAAGTTGCCAGCATCATTATTTCCAACACATTGTCCATGTACAGCTGACCTGGGTGGATTTGTCCTTGCGAGACAGACTGCTCTGTCCCTCTGGTTCTTTGGGCCAGTGTCCCTGCAGGTACGGCCCGATGATGGCATCAAGAGACATCGTCCGCCTCATGCCTGAGCTCAGCTGGTGTGATTTGGACTTTCCAGCTGTTAGTATCAGACACAACTTCTTATTTTACAGAAGGCAACATGTTAAATTATTCATGTCTGCATGTGCAATATATTTACCACAGTGTGTGCAGCTGCATGTGATTCCTATGGCATACTTCACCATTTTTCTGTAATTATTTTCTTGTGTGTTATTGTTTATTTATTTACTCCTGTGAACAATAAAGTATATTTTACCTTACTGGATATAAATAATCTATAAGTAATCAGGTTTACATCAGGGATTTTGTGGTTTACATGGTTGGGTGACATCTGAAATCCACATGCATATATTGCTATTGTAAAGTGCTTTTGTTGAACATAAATGTTAAATTAGTCATTATTGATGTCAGAAAAGTTTGACAAGTTTAACGTACTTTACCTCACTGTCGTCGTCAACTAGAGCTTAAACAAGGTAATGATAAAATCAGAAAAGTGAATAAGTTCATTGTGTAAGTAATTTCTTTAAAAGGGAAATGTCTAACAAGTATAAAAAATTACATGTTTTGTCATCCAATATGTTATCAATATCTTTTATTTAAACATTTAACTTCTTTATGGGCTATGTCCAAAAATATTTAAAATGTTACACTTTTCTATGTTTTGTAAACTAAAATATCTTTAAGTTTAAAACTACGTGTAATTGTTTATTCAATGAAAAGTGTTTTGTTGCACACATTACTGTGTTTTTAAATAACAATTTAGCATTATGTGCATTAAGTCTATTTCCTAGTTGCATTATTAAATTCCAATGACAGATTGATGACGGGTGATCGATATAGTCTGTTGAAAAACTCACTTTGTGATGTCCTTGTTGACCCTATTGTTTTATGAGTAATTGCTGCTACTGATGTTGCCTAGTCACTAAGGATTTGCTATATTAGTAGTTAATACATCAACTTGGAGTTTTTACAAGACGAGTTAGTGATGGATACAGCCAGTGTGGGGTCATATAAGGCTGGATTTAATTAGCCCCCATATGATTTCTATCATGGGATCACAATGAGCTCATACCTATAGCTACATGACCAACGAGGTGTGGTGACAGGTGTGGAGCTCATACCTGACTTGCCATCTCTCCGGTGTGGTCGAGGCTTGCTGGCCAGCTGATAGGGGACAGTAGCTTTGAGGGGACCAGAGGACGCACCCCTCGAGTGTCCAGCTCCACTTCGACCTGACATCTTTACAGTACAAATAAATCTGGGAGCACTTGGGTGGACTCAGCAGTGTTGGTGCTGCCTGGCAGGAGAGGTGTGGGGGCGCTCTGTGGAAAACACTGGCTGAGTCAACCAGCTGCAACTCTTCCTCCTCTGGTGGTGATGATGATGATGACTACTCAGAAAAAACCGTTACAAACTTCAGTCTTTGGCTCATACAGGCACCATTTCCCCAAGTAAATTCAACTACCAGCAGCACTTAGCTCGACAGATGAAAGCTTAATGGGAGCTTGTGGTCTGGTCCTCGACGTTGATCATACTTTTTTTTCTTTCTGGTTTTCTGGTGTGTTGCGAGTTAGCAGCCTAGCAAGCAAAAGTTTCTTTGTGAGGATGTTGAGATATTTCAGCCCGTTGTCGAACAAGGAAGCAGCTCCACGTTCAAGAAGTCACCTAAACGTCAACTCCCACGTCTTCCGAGACAACTTTGAGGTGCATTTCATTATAGTTTCTCGGGCTGGAGCGGGTTTTGATGTCCCTGAAAGTTGGACACAGCTTTCAGCCCCCTCCGCGTTCTTGTGTTGAACTCCAAACACTTCCACCACCACGCTGGTGTGGATTTAATTATATGGGGGAGGGACCCGACGCTCAACTTCACTTCTGATTGGTTGTTGGACCCCACGACTTTACTCCTATTGGACAATCCACGATCAATCCGTCAAACCTTGCACAATGAAATTAGCTGTCACCGCCCCCAATTCATATCTCATATTCTCGACATTAAAATACGAAATTTAACTTTTAAAGTGTTAGAAATTAGCAGTTTATAGCTATAAGACAACATTGGAAATACACTGATTTGTTTTTAAAAAATATATAATAACAAAGCACTCTTCTGCCTTGTATTTAAAGGGCCACACCAGTGTGTTACACCTTCAGCTACATATCATCAGTGGTGGAAGACCTACTACTTCTTCTACTTATCACACTGTATGAATATTATCTTCCAAATAAAAGACTTTAAAACTTTTGATGCAAAAGTTAAAAGGTATTAGCATCCAATTATCCTCCAAGATTTATTATTCTCTAGTCAGTAGTTAAATATAAACTTGTCTTGCACAGGAAAAAAAACAGTGATGAGTAAAGCTGCTGTGAGATCATATAAGGCTGTATTTAAGTAGCCCACATGACCCATTGTCAATCATAGGATACCATAAAACTAACTATATCACAATGTAGAAATATTCTTCAAATAAGTATATAAATAAGTATTAGCAACATATTATGCTCAAAGTGCAATGACTAAATGTGCCTATGAACTTTTGCCTGTTTCATATAATAATTCTCATATATAGTTACTGATGTAGAAATGTGCTTCTATCCTTTTAATGATACAGCTAGTAGAGATTACAACTCTTTGTACTTTAACTCATAAAAATGATATTGCATAATTTATTAGTTAATGTATTTTGAATAACCTGCTTCAAATCCATTACAATAGTCCCAGTACCTACGAAGTCATCGGTGAACTGCCTCAATGACTACTGCCCAGTTGCCCTGATCTTGGTTGTGATTGGTTGTGAAGTGCTTCAAACGGGTCATTCTCTCCCGCGTCATTATTACATTATCCCTGCAGATCCTGATGGTGCCCGGTTCAAAAGAACAGATCTATAGAGGACGCAATCTCACTCACACTTTACACAGCCTTGTCTCCAACCTGGAGCATCCAAACACATATGCCCGGATGCTCTTCATAGACTTCAGTTCTGCCTTCAATACTGTAATCTCCCATAAACTGGTCTATAAAGTGCTTATGGATTATGGACTTTCTCACTGGCAGACCAAAAACTGTCAGGTTAGGCAAGCACACATCCTCTAGCCTCATCCTTAACACTGTGTTCAGCCCAGTCCTGTTCACTGGCTTCACTCATGGCTGTGCCCCCATTCACCCCTCCAGCACTGTAGTAAAGTTTGCAGATGGCGCTACTATAGTTTGTATTTTTTGCAATGGCAATAAAGTCTCTTATGTCTTATAAAAATCTAAGTCTTTACAGCCAGTGAACTGATTCAAGGTTCATGTTAAAATATGAAATTCAACCTTTTACGTCTGGAAATCGACAGTTGTGCAATTCTGCTGTAGTTTACCATTTTAAGTGTACTCACTAAAGAGCCACACTTGAGTGATATAGGTACATTATAAGCTACACCTCAAGCTTAATATGGAGATTGTTCTTTTTCATACAATATTTATTATATATAGTAATTGATGCATAAATGGGTACACATCACTTAAAGGATATAGCTAGGCGAGACAGAAATAATTTTAGGTTCTCCAAGTGTTTCAGATCCCTCTGAGTTAAGTCAAAGTATAAAATTAAATGTAGTTCTCCCACTGCAAATCAGGTAGCGCTTCCATTTTGAGGATTAAAATGCATGACACACAATACATGGATATATTTTCCTTACCTTTCCACGTAACCACTGATTTCCATTCATTTTAGTACAGCATTAAAACAACAGCACAACTCTCCATTCATTTTAGTTACAGTATTATTCTATTGCCTGAAGTGCATAACTCTTTACCAATAACACGATATGACAAAAATTAATGCAGATTAATGTTCACTGTATGAATAAATAGAAACCACTGGGTACTGAGCTGTGAAGACACCATCATATTTCAAAAACTCTGTAGCATGTTTTTTCTTGGATACTGCGATGTCACTGTAGTAAATGAGCTAAAATATACATACACATGTTGTCTATGTATTTTATCATCAACTTCATTCATTTGTACACTTATTATTTCTTCATATTATCCAGAGGCCCAGCTGGGTGTGTGTCTGTCCACCATCTGGGTGGACTGTGAAGTGGTTTTGGGTGGTGTATGTGCATTTGTGAGATGGTGTGCATTGTGGGAGATAAATGTCCTGACTCTGAGTAAAAGGGAGTGCCAGTGGTGGGACAGAAGAAGAGGGCAAAGATAACATTACAACCCATTTACAAGCTGATCCCAATGCGAAGGCTTGCCCACCAAAACCAAACTGTCCCAAAACGAACAATTCTTAAACGGGACCGTAGCCCGTGCTCAGATAACACACTTGTATGTCTGGCACGTCAGAATGGGAGTGAAAGTGCTTTATCACAGAAGGCTGAAGTACTAAACCATGTGTTCAGCAGCAGGTTCATTTATCAGCTGCACCTGCACTCAACAATTGATGTCACTTCCACAAAACAGCCAAAGACAAAGCCAGAAAAGTAAACGCACAACTTAACACAACCTCTTGGCATCCATCCATTTACAGCCACAGAGTTAATTGGACAGTGTGTCGATCTGGAATGTATCTCCTACATAATGCATTTCCAACATTTGCCAAAGGGCCTTCAGCTACTGTTTGTTTAGTTCTGTGTATTTGTCTGTGTTAATGAATAAATGAGTCTGACCTTTGACCTCGCGTGAGCTCTTCCAAACCTATTTGAAGAGAGACGATGTCATGCTTCACACAGCTAGATTACAAAGGCAGCGCATGAAAACAAAGAGTGACCGAGCCACGAGGTGGACAATTGTGCTCCAGGGTTTCTTAGTCCTTCAGTAGATTAAACTGCTGTAATATTGGATAATCACACAGAGAGAATTAATTTTTATCTTTTTTTTCAGTATTAAACCAACAGAGAAATAATTTTTTTGAGATGAATGGCAACTAGCATTACGTGCAGAAAAACTGCAATAGTACAAAAGTATCTCTTAGTTTAGTCTAGGTTAGACACACAGAAATGGACAAAGTGACCATCGCTCAAAAGTGAGGCCAATGTGGAAGTGCAAAGAAATGTCCAACCACTCAATCCTGGCTAAAAAAAAACAACTGAGTTTAATTTAAAAAATTGTAATTTCCATTCATAAAATACTCAGTCAATACATTTTTCCACAGTTCATTCTGATGTCATTAATGTCAGTTCTTGTTATTGGTGATCTGGTTGTCCATCTGAAATTAAAAACATATTAAGCAGATATTAGGCTTCAAAAAGACAATATTTAGGGGTGTGGTTAGTTTGATTGACAGGTCTGGTGTCCAATGAGAGCAGTGTTGAGTTTGAGTCTCAAACACACTGGGCAGTGTCTTCGGATTCAATAGTTAGACCCACCCCTCACTATTCCCTTCATGACACTAGAAGAAAGTCAGAGGATTAACAGAGGACAAAATGCACTACAATCCCTTTAACAGTTATTTAATATTTCAGTCTGAATCAGCATGATGGACTGGCAGGCAAACCAACATGGTCAACTCAAGAGATTGACTAAAAGATAGACACCAGCGTTTAATGTTTCAAAAAAGGCAGTTTTTATTGCAGTTTAAAATAACACAAGGTTTCTCAACTCTCAACAACACTGCATTAGATTGCAATTTACATGTCCGTAACTGACACAAGTAATTATGTCATGAAATTAAGAACAATATAAAAAGAAAAGGTCACAGGAGAAAAAAATGAAAACATTTTTAAGACACACATACACACTTTGCACATTCACTATTTCTCTCCTGCTCAAACTATTCTATCAAGCCAGGTTTGTAGAAAAAAGACAATGAAAACATTCATTCTGCATAGTCACAATGCACGCTGCAGTTATATGCAATAGATATCATGTCTGTTTTTTTATGTTCACATTGTAGTGACTCTGCAAACCTTGGCAGCCATGACTGGTCTTTTATGTCACATCCTAAAACTGTGTATCTAACCTACTGTATGATTGAATAAGGCCTAAACTGTCATTAATCCTAATATCATAAAGCTGCTTCTGTTAAATAATCTTCATCATAAACCCTCTGGCCACAGTTCTGACTCAGCACATTATGAGCCTCCGTTTTCATCTCTTTCAATCCTCTTATAATAGTGTAATATAATATGGTAAAACATTTGTTTTTGTTTCCCTAAAATGGTTATAACAACTCATCTATCCCGCCACTGTTATACAACAGGCAGAATAAGATACACTGACAGACTGATAAGACACAGACAAATGGACCAGGACACACAGAACAACCCTACGGTGAGTTTTGACGAATGCGACCAGTTCAGATGCGTGACTGTGACTGCACAAAACGAAGCGTCATGACGTAAGAGAGGTCCAACCTAAACCAGTTGTTTGCATTCCAGGAGGCTTAATCATGTCAGGACAATGAAAGACAGTGAAACTGAAGGAGGCCACGAGGCAGTACAGCAGCTGCTCCTTCATCTTTGTTGGACAGTCCCACAGCAGAGAGGGAAGGCTGCTCTTCCTCTCACGCCTGAAGGGTGTAAGCTAAGAGAGTGCTGGGCTCCGAGCGTAAAGGTAAAGGGACTCACGTAAGGGCTGCAAGAGAGAGCAGTGGGCCGCCTACCAGAAGCAGTCTCTTTGTACTCATGTTGAATTGTCTCAGTGTCTGTTAAGTGGATGGCAGTGGTTCTTTGGCGCCCCCTAGCTGGGAGAAAGGGCAGGACTGTTCTCTGTGCTGATGTTGACCAGGCACTCACTAGACTTGAGGCTAGCCAGAGACTTGCAGCTGGGCAGGGAGGCCAAGGACCCACACAGGCCCATCATGGAGGGGGTGTAGTCCTTTTCTGGAGGGGGAGAGACAGTCACACCAAGGAAAGGATCAATGCAGGTATTTGTAAGTGTTAACTCACTTATCATTTAACAAGAAAGCAGTGTAATACAGTCAGACTGTCTAAACTATCACCTGTGCACCAGGCTCCTCCATTCTGTTTCCCATCGATCCTCTGGGAGTCAGAGTCCAGGCTGACCTCCACTGACAGCAACTCTGTGCTCGGGAAGCTCCTCCTAAAGGTCAAAAAAAAGGACAAATGAGGTCAACATACAATAGAGAGCTCCCATATTAGCCTGAAAAATGTTTCTTTCATTAGTTGTTAAAGAAAAAGACAAAATTTGCATGTGTGAAATTTACAAAGTTGACTGAAGTTTGCTCATTTATTGCACATGGACATATATAAGACATATAGACATATAATGTTTGAGCAATAATTTTTAAAAACTTTTTTCTGTTCTTTCAAACTAAAATTAACTTTTAAGCAAAAGCAAAATAGAATTGAAATTTCAAAACTATAAAAAGTCATTAGAGTTCAAGTAATTAGTAATTCCAAGTAAAGATCACGCGGAGCAGTAACTGTAGCTTTGATTGGCTTATTTCATGCACCGGTATTTCATACAGCAGCATGGTGGTGCAGTCGTTAGCACTTGTGCCTCACAGTAAGAAGGTTCAGGGTTCAAATATCGGCTCAGGCCTTTCTGTGTGGAGTTTGCATGTTCTCCCTGGGTTTTTCCTCCCACAGTCCAAAGACATGCTTGCTAGGTGAACTGATCAGACTAAAATTGACCACAGGTGTGAATGGTTGTTTGTCTGTGTGTTAGCCCTGCGATAAGCTGGCAACCTGTCCAGGATGTACCCCGCCTCCTGTTCGATGACAACAGGGATAGGCTCCAGCAGACCCCTGCGACCCAAGTGTGGAGAAGCAGGTATAGAAGATGACTGGCTGACTGGCATTAATGTGATAAAGGTACTAAAAGAGATAATAGCTATTCAGTGTTGTCCAATTTATTAATGGACAATCATGGTAAAAGCTTATTATCTTTCTAAAGGTTTAAGCTTTGTCTCCTTATCTGTTTATGTATTTATACATAAACAGATAAGTAATACAAATATTGAACCAAAGAAATGCAAAATGAATATGAAAATACGTGTTTATGTACATATTTGCTTGTGGAAAATGTACTGCAGAGTGTGTGCAAGTTTTCAAATTGAGAAAGAACGAGAAGAAAATGCATGTTTAATACAAAACAACTGTAACTTATAATCTGAGTTACACCAGTAGAAAGAGAATCAAGCAAACCTGCGGAACAGCTTCACATCCTCATGGCTACTGTACGGCTCGAGCGTCGGCCACTGGTTGACAAGAGGGATCGAAAGGTTTTTGGCCAGGTGGTTGGAGTCACATGGGATCAAGCTTGTCCTGAGGGTAAAGTAAGTAAAATTTCTGTTGGGACCACAGATTGTATATAGAATGGATGAAGCTAACGTGAAGTCAGGAGGTTGTTATTTGAACGTCGCCATGCAGGATGTCTGGAGCCAGAAATGACCATATTTGGATATGAAGGGAGGAGTGAGGAGTGAGTAGGTGTGCGTGTCAGTAACCCAATTGGATAAGCAGGTAAAGATGATGGATGGATGGATGTAGCCAGAATTTGTTGGAGCCAGAATCTATTACACATTATTGCACTTTCGCATTGGCCTCACTTTTGACACCCGGTTCCCTCATCAATTTCTATACACAGTGTATGAGTGGGACATACACTAGCACCACAGCCACACATCCAAACCTTAATCTGTACATTGAATAGTGTTCATCAGTGAAGTTGAGATGCAACACTTATGTATAATGGATAAAGTGTGCATTGCAGTTTTCAGCCTTGCACTGAGGAATATGTGGTTGAAGTCCTGACACCACCATCTGTCTGTTGCACTCACAGTTGCTCTTGAAGCTCCAGGACGATGTCCTCCAGTTCCTTTTTCTCCTGTTGGCTCTGACTCTGCAGCTCCTCCAGCCGGGCCTTTAGCCTCTTGTTCTCCGTCTCTGTGTTCTTCAGCTGGGACTCACGCAGGCGCACCAGCTCCTCCAGGTAACCCTGACAACACACATCCGCTCTGAGCAAAAAAGAAACATCCACCCTCGGATACTCACATCAGACATCAACCATCTGTGATACTCGGTGTATTCCAAAAATAATTCTGTGATGCAGTTGAAGGTGTGTGCCCATTCGTCTTCCTCAACCCCATGCAGCAAACACAAGCAACTGAATGCTTGCATGTCAACACAATTTTATATCCTGACTCTCAAGATTATATTATACATTTTAAATATCTCATTTGTTGGTAGGAGACAGTTTAGGCTAAAAAAACATACTCCGTCACTTTGAAGAGACAGACTTTGTTTTTGTGCTAAGATTAAATATGAGGCCAGCAGCCAGCATACAGACTGGAAACCAGAACACAGATAACTTGTCTTTGAACATGTGAGAAATTTCCAGGTAAGACATTTTCTGGCCCAGAACCCTGTTAAATTACATGGCAGTTTTACTCTTTTCTCTCAAAACACAAACAGAATATAATTATCTGAATTATAATTCACTTTAAAAAGGAGGAACTGTTCCTTTGTGGCTTTAATTATTATTGTACGGAGTGTGATCAAACACAAAGGCCCTGTTCACATTTGGTTTTAAGATGCATTTCAGGTGATTGAGGTGGACAGCACAAAATACAAGTGTGAACAACCACCAAAATACATTGAGATCTAATCACTCAAATCACATGTGGAGGTGGTTTGGGATGCATGTGACCACATATCCTGCGTATCTAGTGCATCCAGATACGTCCCCCGATAAAAACGTGACAGAAAATGCAGCTGTATTTCTTGCGATTAGTCTCTTCATCTCACCCTGCACTTGTATGCAATTTATAAACGACTTTGTCCTATCACCTGAAACACTTGGAATAACTTGTACATTCATTACTCATTTTGCCGTCTCCTACTCTTTTAGCTAACTTTGCAAACTGTTTACAAAAGCTGTCTCTCTTCTGGTGATTTACATGATAACGATGCAGTCTTGATGTTGTCATGGTGACACCAGGATACATTTGGAGATGCATGTTAAATACAGGTGTAAACACATGTGCATCTCGGCTGCACACTTGTGATCCGATCACCCAAGATGCATCTTAACACCAAGTGTGAACGGAGCTAAAGAGATGTCTGCCCACCTTCTGAGCGTTGACAATCTTGAACCTCTGCTCCATCTTGCGGCACTTTGTGCTCCAGCTCTCCTCATCAGTGACCAGGGGGATGTACGGGTGTTCAGGGACGCTGTCGTCACTTGCACTGCTGTCAACACTCTGCCGATCATCCTCATCACTCAGGTAATCGTAGCTGAAACAAATGGACAATTTCAGCATCTTACTGACGTCATATGGAAACCATGGCACCAGAACACTACAATTATTTTCATGGTTTAACAATCAGAGCCCAGGTTGAAACACTGTGACAATGCTTTTCTCTACATTGTTAATAAACATACCTTTGTGTGAATTTCAAGTATGGAGTGTAGTCAATCACTGCAGAAGATTTCCCATCCATGGCTTCTCCTTTTAGACAGAAACTATGGGAGAGAAACCACACAGAAATAAGGCTTTTTTTGTCTCTACATCTAAAATGTCACTGTATTAAGGTCAAGACTCCCCACCTAAAGTCTATGGCTCCGAGACCTATGAGCATCCCTGTTAGCACTGAGGCTTCTTCTCTTAACATGATGGCTCCCTCTCCATAGAACCTCCTAAAGCACAAAGACAGGCACAACTGGGTGGGAATGTGTTTCTGGTTATGATCAGCAGCTGCTCCTGTACAGAGAGGTGTGATGATGAAACTTCTGACCTGGTCGTCCTACTGTCCCTCAGAGCAGTGGCGATGTATTCAGAGAGCCTCTTCTCCATCAGGGCCACTCTTATCCAGGCTCGGCCCTGAAGGGGTCACCAAAGGTAAAAAAAAAGAAATAAATTAATTCAAAATTAATTACATTTTTTACTTCACCCTTAAATGGGCAGCCACAGATTTTTCTTTTCTTTTATTTTCTAATGACAATTCAGGGATGGATTGTTTTTTTTGGCCATTTAGGGTATAAATTCAATATTTTCTCAGTTTTTATAGTTTATTAACCAACTTTTAAAACAAATTGTGAGAAATATATTATTTTTAACATCAATCTGTTCATGTAAGCAGCAATTTAGGAATTTTATGCAAATTAAGAGTATATTTTTGAGTGATGGCATGACGTGACATGACCAAAGTACATGATTGTGATTTAAAGTGCGTCTAACTATGCCCCTGACCCCACAGCTTCCCCACTGACTGTATCTCCTCAGATACAGAAACCATTTAATGGTTAATCTGATGTATGCACAACTTTAAAAATGGAGTGCTGCTTTGCTGACATTATATTTTTGGGCACTGCAGTTAGTTGGAGCTTTGAGCACCACACCAACTATGCTTCATTATAATGCTTGTCATCATTTATGCTGTTATGATCATTCTTGTGACTGTTTGCAGGACTTACCTTGGCTCGTGAGGTGCTGATGTTTTCCATGCTCTCGATGCTGCCAATGCAGCTGTTGGGGACTTTAGCACAGGCCAGGCGGATGTAGTCCCAATAACTCCTCTGACCATCAAACCAGCTACCAGAGCCTAGTGAGAGAGTGTAATATAATCATCATCATCCTATAAAAGGTCTGATGATACATCTACAGTGTGGGTCACTGTACAAAAATAAGACAGAAATAGATGCTGGTGATGTTGAAAATCCACAATTTTATTTATGCAACAATTCCAGCACAGATGGTTGAATTCAGCTGATTCCACTTAATGTTTATGGGTATTAGTATCAAGTTAACATTCACTTATTGTTGTTATTGTACAAAAATTGTGTGTTGTTTTCTTTATATCCTTTTTTTTTTCAATAGCACAACTTAAAAGATTTTCTGCTGCCATGAAACAACTTGCGCTTTGTCCAGCTTTCCTTCTTCATCATGCAGTTACACTCTGACAAATTCTCTCGTAGGCTCGTTACCTTTAAAACGGTGGCTGAGGATGTGTTCGAGGATGGCTGCGAAGTTGATGAACTCCTCGGATGAATCATCGATGGGCTCGGCTGTGTATTTCTCTAACAAGGTTTTAACTGAAAACCTGTGTGTGGCAGAGAGAGGGGGAATAAAGTCATCATGGGAATCGATTAGTCAGGGAGAAGATTAATGGGTTACATCTTTCTCTGTCTCAGTTTACTGTAGGCAGAACACGTCATAGATCCAACTATAATTAAACATATTTAAATCTGTACTTGATAATCAGACACCACCTGAGCCTGTGTAAGGGTATAATCGTAAAAAAACAATACGTTCAGCCAATGTAGTAAATTTAGTGTGTTCCTCTCATGTGACTGTCTGTGGGTGTGACTGTGTAAACTCTCACAATCCATTTCCGGCACGTTCATGTCTACAATTCAGACTGATGTCATCCATTTACTGTGAGGAAGACATTCCTAAAGAGCCTCAGGAAGCTCCAACAATTCAATTTATGTTTTACCGAGCAGTTTAAATTTATGACTCTTCTGTCTGATGTAGTGCGTTCATGGCTGGGAGGAAGTCTTCCTGTGATGCACATCTGTGTAATCTTCAAAGAACATTTTAACCTGCATGGATATAATCCAAAACACCAAACGTTTGGTAATTTACACTTTTTAAAGTCAATTCACATTCTTCACAACAAGCAGTGTGATGTAGCTAACGTTCCTATAGAGTTCAGTTTGAAGGGTATTTCAGTGTAAAGTGTGATCATTGTGGCAGAAGGTAGGTGAATTCTCAGATCCTTGTCAATAATCTGAGTCATCCTGGATCCACATTAACCATGGATGAAGCTAACATGACGTCACCTGTTGGCCTGGGCACTCACATCCTGAGTATATATACAGTTCATTCTTTAGGGACATGAAAGTTTGTACCATAGAACTGTAAATAGAAATGGACAGCACAAATCAGAAGTGTAAAAAAGTGCAATACTCCCAATGGCCACTAGATGTCGGTTCCATTGCCTTCAATTCAAAAATCATCATTTTCAAACATGTAAGACTCAGTCAATAGATTTTTTCCACAAGTCATTCTGACGTCATTAGCAAAAGTCAGCTTTTCTTTTTAGTGATCTAGCGGTCTATCTGAAAATCATTTCACGTTAAGTGGATATTAGGCTTCAAAAAGATGAAGATTTAGGAGCATGATTATTTTGATTGACAGACCTGATCTCCAAGGAGACCAGCCCTGAACTGGAGTCTGATACACATTGGACAGTGTCCTCGGGTTCAGGGTTCAAACACGCCTCCTCACTTCCCCCTTCAAATCCTAACATGGTCACTTCTGGCTCCAAACAACCAACATGGCTTCAAAATGCAACTCCACAAACCAACAAGTTAACGTTGTCCATTCTATATATAGTCTGTGGTTTGTACCAATTACATCCAGTTATCAAGACATTCTCTTTAAATCATAAAATAATGTCTTGCTGTAACATATACTGTCCACCTCCAGACTCTATCAAACCCTATGCAGTGGTAAGCACATTTAGTTTATTTTTGTAACATTTCCTCTTCACAGAAATGACCACTTCCCATATATTTTCCTGGAGACTAAATAATTTATCTGGTCTACTTGCTGCAAGAACACCTGCTAAGTACCATTTGTCCCATGACAATGAACTGTGGGGTGAAAGGGGGCGATGCGGACAAAAGAAAGCCCCTGTAGACATGGCCTCTGCAGATGGACAGCAATTATTTTGGGTGGATATCAGTCATGTTTTGCAGACTCACCCAGGTTTGAGTTATAGCGATTACTTTACAGCTCACACACACTGTCCGTTTTAATGCTGTGTGTGTACATCTTTAGGACAATGCTTATCTTAACACGAGCCAGTGAGGCATGTGATTTCTCTCCCCATTGTTCCAAAGGCAACAATGTCTCATTCAGCTGCTTTAACTGGACAATAATTGGCTGACTGTCCTCACACCGAGCACAATCCCCTGTGTTTTCACTGTATTACAGATGGCTGGGCTGTGACATGATCTGCATATACCTGTCAGTGGCTCAGTGGAGGTGCACCGTTCTTCACCTCGTGTGTGTGCATGAGACTCGACTTCAGAGCTGATCTCTTGGGAGACCAGGCCTGTCAATCAAACTAACCACACCCATAAATATTTGTCTTTTTGAAGACTAATATCTACTTAATGTTTTTTTTTTTTCAGATGTACCACTAGATCACAGATAAGAAGAGCTGATTTTAGCTTTTAGCACTTTGGCATTGGCCTCATTTTTGAGATGCTTGTCCATCTCTATATACAGTTTATGGTGTTAATTATTATACGTGACTGACACATGACTGTGAGTCCAACCCGTGGACTTCACTCTCATGACTTGGCTTTAAATCATGAAAGAAGTGTTTTGATGCGACTTGACTTTGAATTGTGGCAACTGCTAAGTCCAGTGTTTTTTATTTATTTTAAAACATCCATATTATTGCAAAATATAATAAAAATGTGATACATTTGGAACCCAGTATTCACGCTTTGATTTTAGTTTTCAGTGACTCCTGAGGGAAATTCTTTAGCTGTTAAATGCTGACCAGCTACAGAGTTTAATTTAGCTACAGCTTGAAACACATACATACAGTTTATAGATCTTTTATGTAGTAAAAGCAGATTAGAACCAAATCTGTGACAGAAAACCAAAACAAGGAACTGAAAGATGCTTAAAAGACAAGTTATGATTCTCTCTCTTCTATGATGTCCATCATACAATGTCCATTCGTTTTACATGACACGTTCATTTGATGGACAGTTCATTTGATGCTACTCTCTGGTTGTTCAAGCTAACTTAGAAAGTGAATTATCCCTATACAGCCAGAATTATTAATTTGTGTATGTGCACTTTACACTGTGTGGCTGCCAGTAATAAGTCTGTACGTGTTTGTGTGTTTGCTCTGACAAAGTAGATTTAGCTGCAAATCTCTACAACAACCTCACAAAGTCCAATTAGGGCTGACTTGATGTACAGGCCCTGTACAGCCTCCCTGGCCTCAGGTCCCTGGGGTGCCAGCTAGTCCTTGCCCCAGGAAGGTTGTCGTCATAGCAACCACGCCATCAGCCCAGAGAAAATAAATTGCTCTGACAAAGATGACAAAGCTAAACTCACACAGAGAGGCCAGCGTGTCTGTGTGATGTCGGGTGCTATTTACAAAGTATACATATTTATGTTCATAGTAGCCTACAAGGTCGTGAGTCTACATACAGGCTTCATGTTGATACAGGCCCACTGTCAGCACAGAGTTCATAAAAAGGACTTAGGCGATGACGTAACTGTAGATGTCAAAACAGCCTTATGAACATTTATTATACCGTAGGAATTAAATAAAAAAAACACCACCACAGCCAATTTGTTGTTATGCAACAGACAACAAACAACCACATGACCACTTGGACTGAATGCAGCAGATATAAGAGTAATAAGACATCCACCATCTCTCTTTGATAATACACTGACCTGCAGACCGTGAGGAGGTTTTTTCTCTCCACCGCCACGTTCCGAGCTGAAGGTTTTTTCGAGACATCTCCCATGGCCATCGCTGCCTGCACACAGCCGGGCTCCATCCAGGAGGAGGAAGCCCTGAATTCAAAGGACCCCTCCCTGTCGGCCGCCGGCCCTCCTCATTCACTGCTGGATGCCAGAGAGGAGGAGGAGGAGGAGGAGAGGAGGAGGCTGCGTGGCCGCATCAGAGCCTCCGACAGACCGCAGCGGAGGGTGATGCGGTTTGATACATCACTGGAACATGCACTGCGTGGATCTGTTTTTATTATCACGCCTGCGTGTGTGTATTCAGAGGACTGGGTTGCATCTGTGCTCCTACCTCTCTGTGTCTCCGCCCACTTCTGATTCCATCATGACGTCACTGGATCGTCTCGCATCATGCAGACTGGACATGACGAATCACCTCAGGCGGCCTCAGTGACAGGAACACGTTCACAGCAGCTTCCTGCTTTACATCAGGGCTCATCTGTGAATAGAGAACTGATTTCAGCTCATAAATATATAATCATGAAACATAAAACATCAAGAAAATTCAAACTGAATGAAATGGTGCAGGCATTAAAATCAGGTTTGTATTTTTTAAACAATACACATCATATACCTGCTGAAATAAGGTGACATATAAAAAACAGTTTGAACTATAGGGGTCAATTTCAGGCACAAAAAGCAGTATTTGCCCACAATTACAATAACGTTTATAGCCTTATTTTACATGAACTTGAGCGTATTTGTGTGTCTTTTGAATGCTTAATGAAATTGATAGAAACACTTGTGTTTATTGCTTTTTGCTGTGTACCCAACAAATTTAAAATATCTATAATATTAGAGAAGAAATTACAGTGTTGAACTTGACATTAACAGTTTCATCTATAAAATTAAACGAAATGAATTCTTACCTAAATACAAAATATGATAAATTTGTTAAGGTATGCTATGTAAAAAAAAATTAAAAAAAATACAGCAATACTCTGTTCTGTATTGAAAAAAGTACTGAGATATTTCATCTATTGCAGTATTTCATATTTTTCTTTCTTTCAGAGTCAATAGTACGGAGCCCCTAAAGTCCCACAAGGTAATATTTTTTTATCTTGTGCGCACAAGATAATTTGCTATGAACTCACAGCGTCTTTCCGATGTACACAGCCAGGACACAGGACATAGGAATTCAGGCTGACATAGGACAGCCTGAACTCATCAAGTTTTATTTTAATCTTGGAATGTCATACTGTGAAATTCTTGCTGCTGTTACATGTAAACATGGGATTATTATCAGCAGGAATTCTTTGCTGCTTATGCTGAAGGACAACTGTAGAGCCCCTAAAGTCCCAAAAGGTATTTTTTTTTAATCTTGTGCATACAAGATAAAAAAAAATACATTTTGAGACTTTAGATAGAGAAAATAGACAATAGAGCTAAAAAGAGCAAGATTTGTATCCGTCCATCAAACACCTTTTTGTACTTGTACCCACTGTGGTGATGTTGTAAAATTTGTTTATCTCTTGTTCAGTAATAGCTTCGATAAAATGACCTGCAGTACAATAAGGGTGATATCACCACTGCAACCATCCCAGTCATCCCACTGTAATTTCCGATCAGCATCCATCCTCTTCACACCCCTCCCTACTTTCTTTTCCCTGCTCCTGCTACCAGTAGAAACCCTTGTGTTTTCAGCCGCCCATGGAGACACCGACCTTCTCCTTTCTGATGATCTGACAGCTGGGGACCACCATACGTTTTTGGGTGGGGGTTGGGAGTTGAGTTTTTTTTCTCCTGGTGGAGGAGCAGTCGCTCATGCATATCTGTGCCTGCTGCTCCATATGTTGGGACACTTCACATCCATGTTTTGACAGCATTAGAGCAATGAAATGTTAATCTGAAGTAAATCTAAATGTAAAATAACAACAGCAGACATGTGCAATGTGTGGTAATGAAAATACATCATGGTTTAATTTAGGAGGAAAGATTTGGATCAGGTTTGTGAACATAACATCTATTTCAAACCATGCAGCAATATTCCTCTTTTTTCAAGCCTAATATCTAATTAATGATGAAATGATTTTCAGATGGACCATCAGACTAATAAGAAGAGTTGACTTAAGACCCAGTTGCTTCATGCATTTATATATACAGTCTTTGAATAAGACGTACAGCACATAATGACTTACAGAGGCTTAAAAAGCTCATGTTTTTTTGCATGCTATCCACTTCCCTCTTTGTGTTTAGAGGGTCTTGAAACATCAATAAATAAACAATTAACACATATACACACTAAATACACTAAATATAGCTGCAAGCTACAACAGCCAGTGAGGACAGTGTAATTTACAGTTGTTGTTTTTTTTCTGCAACAGATCTTAATCAAGTACTGTATCTCTCATAATCACTTTGCTATATTACAACTTAGTCCTTTTCTCCAATAACACGAATGATCCATTTGTTATATTATCAGTATAATGAATAGTAAAATAGGTCAATAAGTTCCCTTTTTAGGTCAGTTTATTTGGATTCTCAAGGCATTCTCCCAAAACCATTATTTTTACACTGTACATATACTACAAATACAGCCCAGGCGACTCTATTTCTGGACACTTCAAATATTTCCAGGTATAGTTTTATGTCTGCTCATCTCGTGAATACTGGTGGCTTGTGCTACAGGTTTGTCACTAATGCTCGAGGTCTACAAACAGCTCAGGTGCCTGTAGCTTGGAGCCAAGGCCTGAGTGGAGCGTGTGAAATTCAGTACAGTGTTGTGAGGGCGTTCGGGGCAGAGGTTACACGAAGGAAGCAGTTGGGTTCAGCCCACAAGGGGCAAAAGGTTTGTGCTCCAGCCCGCAGGTTCCTGTCAGACTGATAAATAGGACTGTGTCGACTACATGGACAGCAACAGAGGTGGAGATGTGTCTAGACGTGCTGTCTAGACACTACTGAATCTTAAAAGTCCAAATGTGACAGTTGGGTTTGTTAAGGAAACTGCGAGAGTTGTGTTTTTTCCATGTTAAATGTGTGACTGATGTGGAGGTGTACATTTGGAGAGTAGGAAGTGCAGTTTGAACTCAGGGTCAGAGGGAGCGGCCTGGAAAATCCAACACAGGAAAGACAAGAAGAGGGAAAAAACATCACAAAAAATTTCCCAGTATTTACACCTCCAAGTGTGTCCTTTGACGTCACTGCTTTCTCTGCAGCATCACGTCTTCACAGATTATTTAGCTCAACTCAGTATTAACCTATTTACATTCCTTTCACATCAATTGAAAGCATTTACGTTTAAAGGTGATTAATGATTAATTCACGTTGATGAAATTTAGATTAAATAACTTGAGACTTGAGATTATTGTCGAACATAAACCATCACAGCCCACATGTTATGCCAGTGTCATTTCACCAGATGAAAACGTGTTTGTGTTCCCTCGTTGTTTATGTGGCTAAAATTTGATCTCATCCACAGAAACATTCAGTGAACCGTGAACATCTATTGTTTTGAGATGACAGTCTCTGCTCAGCAGCTATTCTCCATCTTTCAATTGTGCGACACAATCTTCCTCAGCAGCAACAATCACAAGATGGTCTCCAGCTCTTTCAGAGGTAAGGAGTTGTGTAAATCTTCTCCTTCGTGACTTTTGAAGTCATCATTTCCTTTGCTGGCTCGTCCATGTCTGGCAAAAACTCCTGACTCGGCTCCTCCTGGTTTCCACACAGCCACTCCCTGTTGTGGGTCTGAGGTCTCAGTGTCGCCGTATAACCTCAGGCTGGTATGAGGGTGTGGGGTCGTTGGGGAAGTGTGGCGTGGTGGCCTGACCCCTGACCCGCCACCAGCCACTCCACCTGAGCCCACTACTGCTCCAGTGAAGGAAAGAGCTCTGGGATTGGCAGCAGACAAGCTGACGCTGTTGGTGGTGGTGTGTGACATCATGCCGCCGTAGTAACAGCTGCCTCCGCCGCCGCTGCTCGTCATCCTGGCTTTCTGTTTGAGGTCCAAAACGAGGTTGCGTCTTAACCACGCCTTCTTCACCTCTGCCTGCACCTGAGAATAGGAAGACTGGAAGTTATGTAGTGCAAAATATTTAAAAAGCATATTTAAGTAAGTAAATTCTTGAGAACTATATTTTGGCTTTATTACCTCCCCATTGCAGAAACAGTAGATAAAAGCCACAAAAAAACCCTAAAGAGATGGGATTGAGATTTTGTTAAAAGAAATAATCAGCATTTATTACCAAAGCTGGGGAGGATAGTAACAATTCACAGTAACCTGAGTTAAGACCACAGACTGTATAGAATGGACGAAGCTAACGTGACATCACTCATTGTGTGTTTGTGGGTTCATTTTTGAAGCCAAGAGATCGGCATATGTTGTTTTTTTTGGAGCCAGAAGTGACAATATTTGCCTAATATCTGTTAAATAATGTTCTTTTTTCTACTTAAATGGGATGTTTTGTTTCAGATGGAGCTGACTTTAACTCATGACATCAGAATGACTGGAGCCAGAATTTTTTTGGGAGCCATCATCTAGTGGACATCAAGAGTATTGCACTTTTTTCACTCATTTTGTAGCCCCAGTTGCTTTGTGCATTTCTATATACAGTCTGTGATTAGGACTTAGAGCCCATAGTTACAGAGTGATTATTTTTAAATGTGTTCTGACCTGGGAGGAGTTGAAGAACATCTCATAATGCATCTGCACCTGCCACAGTAGCCCAGTGACCTCAGTGTAGGGAAGAGCCATGAACACCATGTAGTGAACTCCAAACAAAGGCATGAGGACCAATGTGGACTTGAGCAGCTTTCTGCAAAGTGTAACAAAAAATTAACATTCAAATAGTCAGTGCGTGTATGTTTCCAGTGGGTGGCAGCTTATACTCCACTGAAAAGGTTTTTATACAAAGATCAAACAAAGATAAGCTTTCAACTTAATCTCAATCTTGGAGGATTAAATGAAGAGTTACCTGTACTGCTGTCGGGGGTCCAGTTTACCAGTATTAGTTTCCCACAGTTTAGAAGCCAGAACACGAATTATGTTTATGAAGAGGAGGAAATTCACCTACACATGCATACATTTAGAGTCAATTTCACAATCAAATTACAATTTAGTTATTTCATTTTTTTGGTATTTAAATTTAAACTCCTTTTTCTTACAACAATGGCCGCCAGAATAGGAACTTGATAGATCCACTTCAGGTTTCCAGCACTAATGTCCCAACATCTGAAAACAGCAACAAAACAGCTGAAGTGAGCGTTTGTGCAACACGTGCGATTTAACAGAAGCAAAAATGCATCACATGACTCACTGAGTATCTGCCAGTGAAGCTCGTGCGCTGACCCAAATGGACACAAAGACAGCTGGGACACCTGAAGACACAGAGAGAAACGAGCAGAGTGTTAGTCCACTGTTAGCGTTGTGACCACAGCGCAGACGGCTCCAGTGCTGCTCACCCCAGCCGATGATGGTGAGGGCCCACAGGTAGTTCTTGTCAGACAGGAAGGCCATGAAGATGAGACTGTGGAGGTACAACCCCTCCACCAGGATCCAGTAGTGATTGGTGGCCAGGAAGTACAGGAAGAGAGTGACGGCAACTTTACAACCAGCCTGATGACACAAAAACAACCGGACATTTCTTACTGTGTAGCTTCCTCTGTACCGTACAGACAGAGTAGTACTGATTTTAGCTTGTAGCTGGGCAACAGCATGGACAGCAGTATTTACCAAGATGTTGAACTATTCCTTTAAAGCACAACCTACTGTATCATTTCTAAATTTTATTAAGAGTAATTTAAATTTCACTGTATATCATACAAGAAATGAGCATGTGTACCGCATCCCAACAATGACCATCGTTACCGTGGTGACAAAAAGAAGATGTAGTTTTACCATGTGGGGCTTCTCTGCTGTGAACTCTGCTTTACTGTCATCAGATATGGAGTAGAGCACAGCATCCTTCACAAAAATGCTGACAGCTCGACATATGAAGGAGGTGAAGAGGTGGATGTGGATGTAGTTGCGTGTGCAGTGGAGACGCCTGAAATGTTGAGTTAGAATATGGTTAGTGTGGTTGATACTGTTGAACTGACTATGGCTGCAAAGTGTTTTAATGAGGGCTTATAGATCAGAGATTTCTGTTTGCTTACTTGAAATAGCAGAGGATGGAGACTGCCACCAGCAGGGATGCTAGAGAAATGGAGTAGCCAACAGTGTACATGAGATGGAGTCGCTCAAACACCTTCTGAAACAAAACAAAGCCACACTTAGAGTTTGAATGATGTTTTTCTCTAAACACCAGTAACAAAACCATAGACTGTAATTACAACTGGACGAAGCAACCACGTCTCAAAAATGAAAAACAAACTTAGGGGTGACATTACATTAGCTTTGTCCATTCTATATAAAGTATATGGACAAAATGCTTTACATTTAGATCTATGTATTTAATTAAAGACAATGGTAAGATGTGAAAATGTGTTTCCAGGAGGTTGAAAAAACCCTTTGTAAATAGATCTGAAATATTTTAGTAACTGGCAGAATATTTATATTTTACTGTACAGAGAGTTGAAGTGATTCCTCTCCAATTAGCTTGGAGAGAAAACCTTTGAGTAGAGAAGGCATACAAACTGCAGTCTAATGCTGCATTCATGCGGTGTCGGAAACATCAGGAAAAAGAGTTTCCGAGTTGGAAAATGCACATGAATGGCCACTTAAGTTGGAAAAACAACTCAGGAAACAAATAGGTGCCTGACTTTCCAACTTAGCGTCATATTTGTCATCAACATGGCGGGCAACCAGTTTTGTCAATGGTAAGAAATTTAAAATCTGAAGCAAACACTTTTTATTATTAGCCTATTATACATAACTACTTTCAGTATATAATTTATTCTCTCTGAAGAGCAAAATGCCACACGTCTTTTTTGTGGTATCCATGTTGTTTATAGTTTTCCAACCTTTCCGACCTGAAAACACTTGAATGCACTGAAGTCAGGAGAACAACTTCCAAACTTGGAAACTGGGTCCTTCTGAGGAGCACATGAATGCAGCATAATACATTTCCTTATGCACAAACACGCACATTCAGCCAACCATTGGATGTATGCAAGCACACACCTCCTCGTGGCTTCTGTGGTTGGACGTCAGGTATCTGGTGCACTCTGTGTAGTTTGCCCATGTGCGGTTGATAGTGGGTACCTGCTCCCAGTTCCCTGCTGTGTCACACTGGCGGTAGGCTTGCCCTGGATCCACAGGAGTGCAGAACATAATCAGCACAACATGAATACAACAGTGTGTTATACAATAGAAAAAGACAGCTCAGCTATTCATTCACCACAGGTAATAAGGCTGTGGATGATCAATTGTTGCTTTAGGGTGTCCATGTACAGTTTTATACCAATATTTGCTTCTTAAAGTTACATCTAGGCTACACATCAGGTAAAAGCTGGTTTAATATATCTGGATATGAGCATTTCTGGTGCTTTTCTACCTCTGTGATTGAAGTCGTAGATGTACTCTGGACACTGCACTGAGACCAGCTGACCCGCTCTGCTCCGCGGCCAGCAGATGATCCCATCCCACTCTGGGATGCAGTCACCTTCTTCAAACACAAGGAGAAACTGGCTCAGTCAAGAGTAGGGCGGCACCAGTCCCTTTGTTTTTTTTAATAGTGAATATGTTCTTGTTTTCTTCATTACCAACAGAAACAGCTACACAGTCTAAGCAATCAGGCGTTCCAGTGGTGGAAGTAGTTAGATCATTTACTTCAGTAAAAGTACATAACACTGTAAAAATACTCCATTACAAGAGGTCATGTGTGAAGTTTCAAGTAAAATCCGACAGATAAAGCCTGTTGTTGCAGTAGTAAAGGTATCAAAATGTGTTTTAAAGATACTGAAAAAAGATCCTGCATCAGATGTTGCCTTTATTGATTTTCTATATAATTTAACATTTTATATTCGATGATTGTGTATTTTGTCCATCTGAGGAGACGAGTGTCAGTGTGAATTGTTTCATTTATTCTTTTTATTCTTGTGTTTCTTTTCTAATGTCTGACTGTGGCAACATGTTATAAAATCTTTCTCCCAATGCATCAACTTATCTAACATCAGTTTCTACGTCACGGTCCAAATTAAAAATACCCTGCTCTTCACAGAGATACTAGTCAGCAGGATATTAGACGGGTGTTATATCTGATCCTAAACAAATAATTGATGTAATAAATGCTTTTTCTGATGATATATTTGGACATGCACTGACCTCACTGGAGAAGTAAACGTCCCTATTTAACAAGCACATGTTGTGAATATCAAACTACCCAGTGTATTCCCAATGTTGACTTTTACCAAAAGCGGGTGAAATATTATAAAACCATCAGAAGGAGAGTACGAACCTTTGACTAGGGCCATTTGTGCCTGGATGTTTCTCTCGCATCTAGCATGAGCACCGGTCAAAACATAGATCTGCTCATCTCGTGTTATGACATCATCAGAGTCGATCTGTAAAAGATAATTAACAGTGAGAGATAAA
>OOFC01013447.1:0-12670 GCA_900323345.1 Pseudochromis fuscus | reverse complement strand
GCGCTGAAAGGGCTCCCGGGGCCGGGCCAAGACTGATGGGGAAGTTTGCCGACATATTGAGCACATATTGGATTTTCAGTAAAGGATGTCATATTAGGTTGTCACTTTTTTCCACCTGGTTCTTTTTCTTCGATGGCTTCAGGGGCGTAAAACCCGCCTCACCTTCCTGCACATGATCAGCCCGAGCTCAAAAACAATGTGTTGTCGTATCGGTCATGTTGCTCTGCTGGGTTTACAAGAACGGTTAAAGGACGACTTTGAGATTTGGGGAAATAAGCCGACTTCATCCGAGCTGCTTGTCAGATGGAGGGATAGCTTCCTGACACAGTGTTCAGCTGGGTTTCTTCTTCACTGTCAGACAGCACATCTTACAGACCATCAACCAAACACATTCACTATCCTGCTAATATTTGGATACTGTGTTCCCCCCTAAACACTGGTTGTCAAATTAAAAGCCTTCTTCAGATGTAGTGCTCAGAAACCTTTCATTTCTGACCAGGACTTTTATTTTGGTAGAGCTGCTCCTCACTGAACAACACACTGAACCCCCAGTGATCCCAACTCTAAACACCTTGCATGGTAGCTTTGTTTCACTGCTGTGTGAGTGTGAATGGGAAAACTACAAGGCGACAAAAACTTGTAAAGCACTTTGGAGACATAAGCAAAGGTAAAAAGGTACTATTAAAAGACGATGAAGCAACGCTACTACAAACTACAGGTGGGTGTGATAGTGATGCAGCCACAGTGACTGAAGTAGGACAACAGTACTGCACTTTCCCAGTTTAACAATTTGCTTTATTTGTTGTTAAATTAATTTAAGAGGTACAAACATACATTATACATAACTGGCATCATGGACAGAGGAGCACATCTAAATTGGGTGGGGCCCACTCCTGCTATGAGTCTATGAACGCACCCCTAAAAACACAACCCTAATAAAGCAGCAGCTGACTTACTGTGGTTACAGTGTTGCAGAAATCCTGCTATTGAAGTGTCTCATACAATAAAATGTAACATGAATGTTAAACTCACCACTGCTTCTTAACTGCTGCCACAGAACAGCCTCCTCTGGTCATTAAACTGAGTGAAGTGTCTGGCAAGCTCCATATCTCCCTATTTTAAATGCAGATAATAAAATATTATATAACCCTCTAACACTGAGCGTATCGTCAGTGATACAGAGTGACTAGCATAAACCAACTTACTGTAATTCCTCGACCATTTGCACTAGCGACGTGATTCCAGCTGATTCTGAAAGCCGACAGGTGGAACATTTTGTATATATTACACACATTACGGCAGTAATGCAAGGGAATGGAGTCATGCAGTGACTTGCAGCGTTCCGTACATATTACCTACATTACGGTAGTGTATGGAAGCTCTGTTTGTCAGCTTTCAGAATCAGCAGGAATCAAGTGGCCGAAGAATTACGGTGATTAGATTGACAGGTGTCACTTCCTGTCAGCAGCTAAATGTTCGGGGTTAAAAGGGTTCATGCTTTCTGATTGGTTTGTGGGCGGGACACAACGCAGCAGGCCTGTTAGATTTATTTACCTGGTGTTTTTATCCAGGTTGATCTTTAACTTTCCTTATTTTTTACTTTGTTGGTCCATTTTTGGTCCCACTGGTGCCACGGTCCATGAGCCCCCTGGATCTGAGGCCAGCTTCATCAACCACGTCCATTATTGGAAACCTGACTCCAACATAATGAGGTTTATTTAGAGCTCCAACAGAGGTGTAAAATCCAGAGGTGTAACAGTAGTGAGGGCAGCCAGCAGCATCACCACCATCATTGTCACTGTCCAACACCTGCAGTGTTTCAGCTCCTAGTCAGTAGTAGATGGATTTCTGTAGTCTGGGGTCTACGTTCTGTTGGTCTGAATGTTCCCGAGGATTTTCTACCCTACACCACCAAAGATGATGATATCATATTTGGCATGAATGTTGATTACGTAACACCCCTGTGACCAGACTTAACAAAAATCTTTTTGTTTCTGTGTTCGTCTGAAAGCCGCAGGGCAGACATGTGGCCGGCTCAAAGTTATAACTTGAAAATCAGGATTTAACAGACTTTTCTTAGCCCTACTTAAATATTCCCTTTGTCTGGGTTTTGATATACGTAGTTATGTAATGCCCTTTTTTTCCTTGAGTCCACTGCTGCTGCTGTCAGTATATTTATTATTTATCTGTTTACTGAAAGCAGGGGTTTATTTTCATTTTCTAAAATGTCAGACACAACCACAATAAATATCACTAACTAATATAAATGTCAAGCGGCAGCTGTAGTCAGGTCATATCATTAATATTGGCTAAAACACACAAACTGCTGTGATGGGTTTCTCCTGTTAGTCTGTAAATCTAATTTGAGTGGAGACACGTTGCTCTCTGCTACTGACTTCATTACAGTTGTTTATGCTGAATAAACAACCCGAGTGTCCAAGGAGTTTGCTCGGAGACACAGAGCGCTCTTTGTCAGCGTCTCTTTGCAGTCGTATTTATGATCAGAAAGTAAAAAAAAGGCTCAATTGCAGCTGCACGGCGTTTGTTTCCACATCTCCTGAGGCCTGTGAATCGCACTGTGTTCACTGCTCACACATCACAGAGGGTGTGCAGGCCGGGGCCGGGCCACAAACCTGTTTGATGCTGACAGGAGCACTTCCTATACAGCTGTGTGTTTCTGAGAGGATGCAGAAACACATATAAAAGAAAACAATTGTTTACAGTCAATCACTATAGTTTCAGGAGCTGGTTGATATATATCATCCAGTACAACATTACCATACCTGAGTCAATATCTGCTTTTATATGTTGCTGATGGCCTCTAGAGACTCTGCAAAGGCAACATTAAAGATACTGTCAGTTAGAAACACTGGCACAACCTGGTGTGTCCACTAGAGGGCACTGACAAGTTAACTACTAGATGAAAAGCAGGGTTTCTGATGATGGCCGGGAGATACAAGCCGGAAAAAAAAAAACAGGAGTTAAAAATAAAATGACACCGAGGCACAATGTAATGCAGAAGTGCAAGAAAGTCCAATACCATAGATGGCTCAAAAAAACTCTTGGACTCAATATTAAGGTGATATTAGGCTGAAGGGGAGGAGTTAGGGGCGGGGTTATTTTGATGGACAACACTGGTCTCCAATGATTTACAGGTGGTTTGGAGGCTCATTGAACTCGAGTCTCATACATATTGGACAGTGTCCTCAGGTTCAAGGGTCAAACCTGCCTCCTCCTTCCTTGATATCCAAATATGGTCACTTCTGGATCCAAACAACCAACATGGCAACGTTCAAATCCCAAACTCCTGGCTTCAAAATGAAAATAAATTCAACAATTAAAGTAGAATATTTCAACGTGTTGCAGAAAAGCACTGCGCTGCCGTCCTCTTTTCAATCTGTCATTTGGATTGACTTTGCTTTGTCGTCCTTTAAAGGTGTCCCTGCAAATGTTTCACAATAAAAGCCTTGTGAAGAGATAATTCTACTTTAGACAGTGGAAATTAGAGATAAAGTCCTGCCTCTGATACAATACAGGCCTGTTACCTTCTACCACTGAGACAAGGAAAGATCTCATTTGCTTTTAATAGACAACAAAGTTTTTCAGTCAGTCAGTCGTCTTCTGTACCTGCTTTATCCTTATTGGATGCTGGAGATTATCCCAGCTAGCAACACAGTGCACAAATGAAAGGTAACCTCAGCTTTTTCTTCCTATGTTACATCCTTTTAACATCCATATTCAAGTAGGAAGTCTCAAAATTTTTTTAAATACAAGCTTATACTTTCAAACAGAGCTTTTATTTCACAGACTTGTGATAGTAAAACATCAAAGAACCATTATTACAACAAATAAAACAAAGTAACCACAATAAGGGAGCTGCTCCAGTTTCAGAGGTCACAGCAGCCGGTTTGACTCTGTCTGGGTTATTCTGGTGTCCACCCAGTACACACAGGACTGTGTACAGGCTGCTCGGTGTGTTAGTGTCTGCCACTGTGTGTCCTGCTACATGTGGAGACTCACTCATGCAGGACAGATGGGCCATTTCACTGTAAACCATCAGAAAACAAACAAACGATCATCAGATGCTCCATCCCCTCTGTCAGCCCGCACAACATGACTTTCCCCCCACTTCCCCCCGAACAATTCCCCAACTGCTGCTCATTTCTCCTCAGTCTCTATGGATCTGTCCATCACACTATCTTCTGCTCTGATGGCTCCCCCCCTCCTCTTCTCCTCCTGGCTGTTTCCCATCATGTCACACTGGCTCTGCTCAGTGTTCATTCAAAAATGTGTTGTGGAAAATTAGGTCGAGCTCATACATCAGTTGAAGTCGAGAAGTGGAAGAATTTCATTAATCTGAGACTGGATAGTGTCAGAGTCCCACCTCGGTCTGACTGCTGGTTCTGAGGTTTACAACCTTGAAACTATGGAGGATATAGAAATGTCAACTAAAGACCTTTAGTTAACAAACTCTAAAACTAAAGCCAGGTGATTGGTATTTGAACATCGCCATGTTGGTTGTTTAGAGCCAGAAGTGACCATATTTGAACATGAAGGGAGGAGTGAGGAGGCGGGTCTGACCTTGAACCTGAGGTCACTGCTCAATGTGTTTGAGACTTGACTTCAGGTCTGCTCTCATTGGAGAACAGAGCTGTTAATCAAACTAACCCCACCCATATCCCCTCCTCTTCTCTCAGTCTAATATCTACTTAATGATCAATGATTTTCAGATGGAGCAGATCACTGAGAGGAAGAGTTGACTTTATCTAATGACATCAGACTGACTTGTGGGAAAAATGTATTGACTGAATATTTCAGCATTAAAAATGATCATTTTTTAATTGAATTCAAGTGGAGCCAGAGTTTTTTTAAAGCCAGCATCTAGTGGCCGTCAGGAGTATTACACTTTTTGCACTTTTGCATTGGCCTCATTACTGGGACCCGCTTGCTTTTTCCATTTCTATAAACAGTCTGTGGTAAAAACTGACATTACATTTTAATTATGTGTGCACAGGTTTAAGAGTAACAGTTAGCATCAACTAAATACACAGCTGAAATAATGTATAAATGATTAAAATATATGAATGATAGCAATGTTAAAAAAGATAAAACAAATGGTTAGAATAGGAAGCTACAAGTTTGGCTAATGCTTTAAATTATTAGCTAATAGCAAACAATATACATTAAAAGTTGAAAATATTTCAAATAGCTAAATAAAAGTATCAATAAACAATTAAACTTGTTAGCTAAAAGTGTGGATTATTATTTGTCAAATTATTAACTTACAGTATAAATACACAGTAATGTTATGAGCTAAAAATCTGAGTAAACAACATTTTCACCTAGCTAAAAATGTGCATAAGCTGTTGGAAATTGTTAGCTAAAAGCATCAAAAACCAAATAAAATTGTCAGTTAAAGGTTGAACAGTTATAATGATTAGCTAAAAGTGTGGGTAACAGTTGAAACTGCTCGCTAAAAGTCAGTTTAAATGGACTGATAGCTAAACTATTAAATTTGAAGTTATGAATAAAGAGTAAAAACATTTAGTTAACCATAGCTGCTACATAGTAAACTGAATATACCTGCTGGGATTAAACAGTAAGACAACATATGCAACTAAAAGCATCTTTATAAAAAGGTTTAATGGGTAAAATGTACCTTGACCTTATGAATTAATACCTGACAAGTACAAATACAGAAAGGAGACAGACCAGAGGATCAGCATCAGTGAAAGTGATGCTGCTGTGATGCAGAATGACTTCTCTTGGCAAACAACTAAAATTATAATCAGAACAAATCATATCAGAGGTGCATGACACTGGCTGTCAAGTGATTGTTAATCAAAACTACGATCAGCCTCGATCTCACCTGGGCTTGTACATCACCCCCCTGAGACCATCTCCCAGGATCTATCTGCCTCCCCACTCACAGCCCCTCACATACTGAACTTTCCTCCTGTCACTCCCTCTCTGTCTGTCTCTCTCTGGTGGCTTACAGCACTTTTACTTCCACTTTTTCCTCTTTCTGCACACAATCTTTATTGCTGCTCGGCTCCCGCCCCTCCCGGCTCCCCGGCTCGGTGTTTGTGTAGGTTCTGGACTGTATAGCTGTATTAATAGCACCTCTGGCTTCAAACCGCTCAGCGCTACCTGTCACAGCTCTGTTTCTGCATCCCATCATTGCCAAAGCATCCCACTGACACCGTTCCGCTCATTATCGCGGGGCCCGGCCACCCGGCTCAGCTCAGCGTATTTACAACAACAATCCTGCCAGTGTTTCTGAGAGCTCGGGTCTTATGGAGCTTATTTACCGTATGTAAGTGTGACACATATAGAGCAGAGTGAGGAGGGTGCACTGAGGAGATCATTAGCAGCAGTCTGTGCGATGACAAAAGTAGCTGCCTCTTTGCTTGACGCCTTGTGTGTGTGTCTGTGTGTGTGTTTGTGTGTGTGTGTGTGTGTGTGTGTGTGTGTTGCAGAACTCGAGTGCAGACCACCGTGTGAGGCTGGACCTGGGCCTGTGGGACAAGTTCAGCGAGCTGGCCACCAAGTGCATTATCAAGATCGTGGAGTTTGCCAAACGAGTGCCTGGCTTCACGGGGCTGACCATCGCGGACCAGATCACGCTCCTGAAAGCTGCCTGCCTGGACATTCTGGTGGGTGCTGGTGCTTTTATTTTGAAGTTGCTGTGTTGGGATTATGGATAGTCGTTTTGTTGCAAAGGTATCCGCATGGTGGTGTATTTTCCTCCAGGAGAGAAGCAACTTCAACACAACAAAGTTTCTACCAACCAGTCACAATTACCAAAATTTTGAATATACGAGATTTCTGTTTAAAAAAAAAAAAAAGATAGGTATTTCTGCATTTCTGAACTCTGGTTAAGTAGCATAGTTACAGATGAATTTGACAGTGTACTCAAAACTTACAGTCGATTATAGTTCAGATTTGACCTGTAATGACCTGTTCAAACCATAGACTGCAGTCTGTAAGTACATCAGGTCACTTGAAGTAGTCACTATGAGGATTATTTGATCTCAGATGTCATGCAGGCCTCTACTTGTAATACAAGAGTGTAGAACAACAGGTCATAAAAGCATCATAGTGAGGGCACACAAATGGCGCTTTTCCACTACATGGTACCGACTCGACTCAAATCGACTCGACTCGGTTTGGTTTGGTTTTCCATGAGCAAAAAGTTCCTGGATCCTGGTATTTGGTTCCACTTTTCTGGCACCTGCTGTCATGTGGTTCCAAAAAGGGACCAGCCAGGTACTAGCAGGTACTAAAATGTGGTTGGTCAGACTCATCATTGCGTCATCACTGTGCGATGGCCTCCCTGCTCGCTTGTAAAAGACGGCGGCGGCAGGAAGGCAGCAGCAGGACGTCTTACTTAACTTTTTGAAACACTGACGGTCCTCGTTGCTAGCCACTCAGCATGTACATAAAGCAGATTGATTAAGTATTGCTCATAAATCTCCAGCAGTGAAAGTTTGTTCAGGAAAACTACCTGTGCATTTATAGAAGCAGGACGGAGGCAGCTGAAGCAGCGACATGAAATACCCTCATGGGCTCTAACTTTGTTCCTCATGCCTCAGGTACACCTGCATCTGCAGAGCTGCTGCCGTCAAAACCCTCAAAGAAAATGTTGTTTTGCACTAAGTACATGACTCACTAGCAAGATTAAACAGTCATTAATTCATCTTCTGTACCTGCTTATCCAACTGGGTCTGCTGGAGCCTATCCCAGCTGGCAACAGGCGAGAGGTGGGGTTCACCCTGGACAGGTTGTCAGTCTATCACAGGGCTAATATGGTCACTATAGACCAATCAATTCACCTGAAAAGCAGGTCTTTGGTTGCCCAGAGAAATCCCCCCCACATGCAAACTCCACACAGACAGGTCAGAGCCGAGATCCGAACCCAGAACCTTCGTGCTCTGAGGTGACAACGCTAACCACTGCACCACTAAGCTAGCTCAGGGAATACCAGTGATGTGGCCACATGACAAACAACCAATCAGGACTCAGCACTGCTTTGTTTGAACTTGAACTTGATCCTTGTAAACTTCACATTTCCAAATTGATCTTTTAGAAACAATGAATCCATAATGTGCTGTTAACATATTTCACGTGCACAGTGTGTGTGAACTCCTGCCACCTTTCCTGGCTTGCATTAATCATCACACTGTGAACCAGTTTCCACTAATAGTCACTCCAAAGTTTGGATGCTTCCTCACTGGAGTCTGAGCCCTGCTAAAATATTCAGTAATAAGCCAAAAACCTTCCCAGAACTCTTCAGAGCAGTGACATAACACAGTTATATAAACACACCTCTTTACTAGACAGGGAGTCGTCTGCTATTTGAATATTTATTTTCTAATGTCCCTGCTGCTCCTCAGTGTGTACCAATCCATTCATTCCTTTAAACTGTGCAGCCAGTCAATAGCCTCAGATCTCTGGGGGGATTGGTGGGTTTAACCTCCAGCCCAGCTCCCATTACACCGCTCCTCAAACCTTATTGGATGACCTACTCAGCGGGCCAATGGGAGTCAGGAAGATCCGATTAATTGATCATGGCAGTCAATTCAATTCATCATGCAGAGTAGCTGTCTGTAGCGGAGATTAGATTACACACACACACACACACACACACACACACACACACACACACAGACATTTCTCAGCCGCTAATCTTTTTTAGGACGGTCGTCTGTGTGTGTGTGTGTGTGTGTGTGTGTGTGTGTGTGTGTGTGTGTGTTATATTGGGCACTCACTTGCTCTGCATGTGTTAATGACGCTGTGTGTTCTTTATGGAGTACAGATGCGGAAATGTCTGCAGGCTGCCGGCGGCTGAATGTTTGTTTGTTATTTAGGAGTTGTTAAGTGGAGCGATGTACTGTACTAATGTAGCCGCAGTAACGAGATGGAAAAAGGCAAATGGCTGTCTCTCTTCCTCTTCTGTCTCTGCTGTGTGTGCTTGTTGTTGTGGTGTTTCAGGGAGGATGGATGGAGGGACGGAGGGCAGTGATTTGATTATCCTTCGATGCTCAGAGTGAGAGGAAGGGAAAGAAAGTGGACAGAAAGTAATGACAGAATGGTTGTGTTTTACTTCGTGACCTGGACTAAAAGTCAGGGTTGAGTCCTCAGCACTGGTACAAGTAGTAGAAGTAACTTTATTGTAATCACATTATCAAGAATATCAGCAGAGAGAGTCTCCAGGTCATGTGGTGAAAATCAGGACAAAACTGTGGATAACTGTAGTTATTCTTACTTTATGATGCAACTATGGTGATTTTCATGTGAAAAACTAGCTTTTACAAAATATTTACTGAATACTTTATAACATATGTGTACTTAAAATCCATTTCAAGTGTTTATTAAGGCACAGTAAGGTCAACAACTGCTTTATGTCATTATACTTATAAGGTGAAGGAGGCAGGGTTTATGACCTTCACAACAACTTCGTTTTCTTTCAGATTGAACTGGTTAGCTCCAGATAACCCAATGGGAAGTTACATACACAAACTCTTTAATGTTCAAGTGGTAACATCGGCTTTGAGTTGTGACAACATCACTGCTGAGCAACAAAAACATGGACGCCTGAATACTCCTGGTTGTTCAAAGCATGTTGGCAAATAATAACATTACCATTGGCAAGCTAAGAATGGGCTGATGTAATGCAGGAAGTGTAAAGGCAGGAAGAAAAATTACAAAATTACGAAGAAATTTATTAACTTAATCTGCTGAATTAATAACTTCTACAACCTCAACCATTTCTGAAAACATCTACAAAAACATTACAACTCATGGACGAGCTAGCTACACAACAGAGAGCTAATCAGAGCTAGCAAAAGACAAGAGTAGGAAGATGAACATCGTCCAAGTGTAGAAGAATATCCTTTGTTTTATTTGTTAGATTAACTAACTAGCTACATGGTATAACAGCAAGGTTTGTGGTTAGCATAGGACATAGTTTACGTTGGCTAATAGTTGTTTTATATTCAGAGGGATTCTGTTCTTCTCATCGACTGTTTATAGAAATACACAAAGCAACCAGGTGTCAGAAGTGAAGCCAAAGCAGAGGTGCAGGAAAGTGCAATACCACCAACGACCACTAGATGCTGGCTCAAAAAAACTCTGGCTCTAATTGACTTCAGGTCAAAAATGCTCATTATCAATCCTCAGTCAATACATTTGTTCCACAAGTCATTCTGATGCCATTAGCTAAAGTCAGCTGTTCTCAATCAATGATGCTATGCACATTTGCACATTGGCATCGCACATTTTCACCTTAGCTTATGTCTCAAACCGCTACACAGCTCTATGGATGCGAGAAGTCAGGGATTGAACCCATGACTTTACCATTTTGTGTATGATCTCACCACCTGAGCCACAGCGGCACATTGGCCCACCGGATTATCAGTGATCTGGTTCATCTGAAGATCATTTCATCATTAAGTAGATATTAGCCTTTTAAGAAAAAGAAACATTTAGAGGCGTGGTTATTTTGATTGACAGATCTGGTATCCAATGAGATCAGACCTGAACTCAAGTCTCATACACATTGGGCAGTGTTCAAGAGTCAGACCCGCCTCCTCTCTCCTCCCTTCATGTCCAAATATGGTCACATCGGGCTCCAAACATCCAACATGGTGACATTCAAACACAGAAACACAGTATCCTGCTGTGTGGCTGATGCTGTGTCAGGTCAGTTAACTACCAACGGCTCATTATATCATCATGTAGCTTATTTCCACATGGCATGAGTCTGGATTTAAGTTTGACTCTTTTGAGGAAAGTTAAAGAGTCAGGTGCACATGAATGCACCGCTCCTCCATTGTCTGGGATCCCAGACACTCAGTCAGCCTTTAAACAGCATACAGACTGTGAGCCCTATTTGATCCCATTTCTCCTCCAGACTTTCAGCTGCATCACCACACATCACGCGTTATGTAAGAGACAAAAATAGAGGCATGGCTGATTTTCACAGGAGTGGATTATCTAACAAGTATGCACAAGTTGAATTTTGTACTTGATGTATTATTTAGACTTTTTAGAAATGTAAACTGGCTTCCTGAAAGTTTCAAATACATCTCAGCTGAGTTTCAAACATTTTATTTCCCAAACTGTTGGCAGTAATATTAGTTTAGGTTGTATGGATTTCTGAATTTGGTACCAATTTCTAAAAAGTTTGAATTAATGATTTTCTGGATGGTTTTTGTCTTAATGCAACAGAAGATGTATTCATTGTTACTGTATCAGTCACACCTGTCCTGTTGTGTGGGAGATCTTAATGAGCACATGTAATAATAATAAATACATAATATGCTATAAGAATAACTGAAAAGACAATAAAACATTAAAACACTACATAAAAACATACAAAAACAGCAGCCCTGGTCTGAACCAGCAGCCAATGAAGGGAGACCAGCACCAGAGCAAGAGCATCAGCCAAACACAATAATTTGACAACAACAAAATCTAGAAGAAAACATCCATGAACTTGGTTACATAACACATCAGCTGTATCTTTAATAACAGCTTGTTTCAAAAACCCTGTATTGATTGATTGCCAACCATCATAACTCCATTCAGCCCACCAGGGAGGATAAACACCAGCCAAAGAAACTCCTCCTAACCCTGCAAACTAAATGCTTTTCTGGTTTAAGGCTTATCATTGAATTATTGGTAATATTTTGGTATGAGGAACATTCATATTGATGTTGCTCATTTGTTTAATGATATAGTACTACACCAAATCCCACAATGATGAACAACAGCCCATGTGTTTTGAGACAGATTTCTCATTTTTTATCTCTTCACTGGTTGTTGTCCTACTTGTTTAAACTGTCAGACACTGTGTGGTTTCTCACACTACATGCTGAAGAACTTCACACTTCTCTGTTCTCACTGTACAAGTCAATCAGCTGCTCATTATGTGACCTTCATACTTCATGTAAACACAGAGACTGTACCTGGTTTATCTACGGACACTTCCAGTAGAGTTTACTCAGACAACATGGCCGTGTCCTCAGTGTTAAAGGCAGGTTCACATCATGCAGTTCTAGTTAAGTTAAATCCTCTAAATCAGGGATTCCCAAACTGTGGTGCGCGCACCACCAGTGGTGCGCAAGCCGCCACTAGGTGGTGCGCAACATGAAAAGAGTAATGGCGGCCCATGCAGAATTTATTAAAAACAGGTAAATTGTCAGGGGTGAAATCAAAAGTTAAGAAGAGTAATGATAGAGAAAGAGGAAGAAGAGAGGCAAGAGAAACGGAGAGCTCCGCTGGAATGAACCATGGGTTTCTGTGCAACGTTATCACAGATATGCACATGCAGCAAGGATGCAGAAGCAGGACATTTTCGAGTTAATAATAAATAATAATACGGAAAAGCGCCAATTGTTTACAAGCGGAGTCAAGAAGCCAAAGCGAACGACAAGGAGTTGTGCTGTTAACTGCAGAAACCGGCAAAAGAATGGATGGAAATTGTAGAATATCTTAAGAGGATTTTATCAGTTTGCTAAAAGAAGAAGAAGATGGCTCCAGGTCAATATAAGGGCGGATTGGGGTCCCGAAAGTCCGAAACGTGGTAAGAGTCTGTGCAGCGTCCACTTCGTGTCTGGTATGTTTGTGTTTGCCAACATGAGCTGGATAATGTGTGAGCTTGAGC
>OOFC01013446.1:0-28277 GCA_900323345.1 Pseudochromis fuscus | reverse complement strand
ACAATGTACAGACACACCACCCATGGTGACCCATTCAATTACAGTCCATTCCCAACAGCCCATTACTTCATATAAACAGCAAAACAAACAGCCCAGGGGGGTTATGTAAGTCAGTGTGTGTGTGTGTGTGTGTGTGTGCGTGTGTGTGTGTGTGTTTTGATTGTCTGCTGCCATGAACTGTTGCAGCATGTGATTTGGTGTGGTCAGGCTCAGGGCCACCGGGCAGTGTGAAGGCCTGTCTCTGCACTAGTGACTAAATACTTGCAGCCATCTGGATGAACACTGCTGTATAATTTGACTTCATGTGTCACAAAGTATTCTTTCCGATATTGCTCGGTTATTATTACACATTATGACTTCTTTCATGTAACACGAAGCCCATGTAGCTCACATACCCGATTAGCTGTGTCCTTTGGAGGAATGTTATGACGTCTCTGTTCCTGTAGAGGGCAGTCTGTGGCTGTGCTGCTGCCAGACGTGGAGTTCAGCTGAGGGCTGCTGTTGAAGCTCTGTGGCAGTGTGGCCTTGGACTCAAACAGTGCGCACAGAGCTCTGGTGCCACAAGTCTCCCTCTGAGGGAGGAAGTCCATGGAGCGACTCCGGGACAGGTTCGAGCTTCGTCCTGATTCCCAAAGGGACAAATTTTGCCCGTCCGACCTCCTCCACTGGCTGTCCACACAGCTTCCTGACACCTGATGGCAGTAGTTCATTTTAATGTATTTCAGTTTTAATAGTTTTCACATTTAATCAGTGAGAGAGACATAGGTGGACTACCTCAAGTTTTTGCTCTGCTTTTTCATAACTCCTTAGGCCAGCATAGCTTTGGTAACTGATAAAAAAAAAAAAATGTATTGACCAATTTATTTACAGTGACCCTTGATGTATATTGCATTATGCACATGTACACCTACACTCCTCTGAATTGTAAAGAACTTACTGTTGCACCAGCTGAGAGACAGACCTTCTGTCCCAGAGACTGAGAGGTTGCATGAGACATGACCTTTCCCAAGACCCAGAAAGACTCTTCAGAGACTGAGTCCTCCTCAGGCCAAATTTATCCATTGTAGACCCTCTAACAACAGCAGCAATGAGACAGAAAGAAATGATTTGTGGCACTAAAACTGCAAGATTGCTGACGTTCTGTTCAGCAATCACAAAGCCTCACATGACTTACTGCAGGGGTTCTCAACTTGAGCCATAGAGGCCGACACCCTGCAGGTTTTCTTTCCAACCATCTCTCCAGCAGCTGATCTCACTGATGAGCTCCTTACCTCAAATTGAAGGAGGTGGTGATCATTAAAATCACCTGCTTTAGAGACCAGCTGGAAGGAAAACCTGCAGTGTCTCAGCCCTCCATGGCACAAGTTGAGAACCCCTGTTTTAGGGGCTCCATAGATGATAAGTTAATGATGATGATGATGATTAATGATTTTCAGATGCACCACCACATCACTGAGAAGAAGAGTTGACTTTATCCAACAACATCAGAATGACTTGTGACTTGACTGAAAATTTCATGACTGAAAATGATGAGTTTTGAATCATGGAGTCAGTGTTTTTTGAAGCCAGCATCTAGCGGCTGTTGGGAGAATTGCACTTTTTGGCACTTTTGCATTGGCCTCAAGGAACAAAAGGGAAAGATCAGAGGATGTGATCCTGCCTGAAAAAATCTCTTGTCACAGACAAAACACATGTGGGGGATAATGTCGACAATCTGAGACAACTCGGTGGAGATCAGACCCAGATGTTTGCCTTGGCATTAGTTTGCGCTCTCTGAGTGCTTCTCTGGTTTAATACACGACTTAATCTACTTATTTACCCTTCAGTTGCTGCTGTGGATCCTTTCTCCCCCACTGGACCCTGAGGCTCAGAGAGAAGCAGCTCCTCCTCGTCCGATGAACCAGCGCTGGAGGACTCCTCATCACTGTCCGCCAACACACTGAGGACGGGCCTGCAGCTGGGAGGACACACAGACAAGTTAGGACTGGACGTCAATACTGCTGTTTCAGAGGCATTTCCATTCTTGTATTATTGTTATTACACCGTTGATTTATGGACACATGGATAAAAGATTTTCTCGTACAAATGTGTCAGGACAAGATAAGTTTCACAGTCGCATCTACGCCTCTTGTATCTCAGCTTTACATGCAGCTCAAAAACAGCTAATGTGAGGCTTTGCCAAGACTTTAATCCCTCCACCCCTGAGGGTTTATGACAGGCAGGTCTACGCTAATCAATGTAATGTGAGGCTCTGCAGATCAGAGACTAGAGGGACCAGAGAGAGAGGGGGAGAGAGGTGTAGGTGTAGGAAGGATGAAAATACAATGTTTGCTGTTGTTTGGGCTCATGCTGCTTGGACTGGAAAATGTCATGAAACAATGTCATGAAACTCACATTACAGATGACATGATGTTCAGTTTATTCAGTTTATTCTGCAAAATAAATCATTTAATGGCTGCAAAAAGAGCTGTAAAAGGAAGTTTTAAAGAAGAAAAATCTCATTAAAGATACTATTGTGTTGCATCATGGGTGTTTTGGACTAACACTCAGGTTGGTGATGACCTAATTCTCACCATGTCTCTTTAATGCCTCTAACTTCCATGAAACCCACTTTAATATTTCTGAGTTTTTTAGGCCTTTGCAGATCATGTTGCAAGTCGTATATTACTCAATGCAAAGATTCACTAAATTGAAAATGGTACAATATTTTTTATTTGAATGATCCACAGACGATCACCACTGGTTATTTTATTCATCTTTTATCTTGATTCATTCACATTTTTAGGGTTAATGCTATTTTACTGTATACAGTAGGTGCAGCGTTGCTCAGGGTAGACCTGCCTTTTGCTGCCTATGATGTCATGTAATGTTTAGATTATGCTTGTAGCACTGTGTGCAGCTGTATACAGCACTTCTTGTTCAAGATGAATTTATTTCAGGACTGTAAAGTTCATCAGTCTAATCTAATCTGTAAAAAATATACAGTACAGGCCAAACGTTTGGACACACCTTCTCATTCAATGTTTTTTCTTTATTTTAATGACTATTTACATTGTACATTTTCACTGATTTTCAAAACTATGAATGAACACACGTGGAGTTATGTACTGAACTAAAAAAGATTAAATAACTGAAAACATTTTTTATATTCTAGTTTCTTCAAAACAGCCACCGTTTGGTCTGATTACTACTTTGCAAACTCTTTGCATTTTCTCCATGAACTTCAAGAGGTCGTCACCTGAAATGGTTTCCACTTCACAGCTGTGACTTATCAGGGTTAATTAGTGGAATTTCTTGCTTTATCAATGGGGTTGGGACCATCAGTTGTGTTGTGCAGAAGTCAGGTTAAACCCTATTGGACAACTGTTAAAATACATATTATGGCAAGAACCAATCAGCTAACTACAGAAAAACAAGTGACCATCATTACTTTACTTTACTCTACAATGTAAATAGTCATGAAAATAAAGACAACGCATTGAATGAGAAGGTGTGTCCAAACTTTTTGGCCTGTACTGTATGTAAATAGTAAAGACAATGACATGTATTGTCAGAAATGGCTTGTCCATATGGTTTACTCCTGCTGATACCAATATTAGCATTAGTTAGTATAATGTTCTACACACAAGACGTTAATCTACAAAAAGGTTATTATTGCGTAGTGTGAGTGGCGTTGTGTGCAGCACTGACCGTGGACTACCGGCTTCAGTCGTACAGTGGACCGTATCCTGACCGCCCTCTTTACCCAGCTTGGAGAGGTTGAACTTGGTCTGCAGGGTCATCTGCAGGTTACCAGTGTAGACCAGCTGCAGCTCCACCCACAGGCCTGCAGGGGGCACCACAACGAGGTCAACGCCAGACCACTGAAATTAAGACAAAGCTCCTACAACGCGCCCTAATCTGGACTCACGCTGCTTAGTAGGCAGATTAAACAGCTTTCACTGTGACCATCAAGCCTTGAAATTAAATTTATAATGAATTACTGGATTATAAATCCCCCTTTGGAGCCGACACATGTGGGCCGAGCTGGAAACAGGATCATTTGTTGACGTGCCGTTGTGCAACAGCAAAGTGGGCGGAGGAACTGAAAAATAAATCTTGAGGTCACACACCTACAGTCATGACGACGGACTTAAACTCATCATTAGGAGCTGCCAGATTGCCTGATTTTAAAGCACACACACACACACACACACACACAGACAGCCCAATATGGTCCAAATGTTGAAGGCCGTGGCGTAATGGTTGCCCTCCTCTGCGAGATTACAACAGGATAACAGCGTCTGATCTGATGCTCTGCAGGACTCAGCTGTAATCACACAAGCAGCCACCGTGTTTGTGTGTCAGTGTATCAGTTTGTTTTGCGGAGTTTAATCTCCAGTCTGGACTCACCTCTGCGGTTAACCTCTGGTCTGGAGGTAGCAGTGATTTGCGGCATGGAGCAGCCCATATCCAACTCAGTCAGAGTCAGTTCATTCATGAAGTAAGGCAGCTGTGGAGAGGATTGCACATCGCGAATTAAAATGAGATAAAATTGAAGTAACTTTGTTGAAGATAACTTTAATGTGACTGAATAAATCTCCTCTCACTCGGATTTTGCTGAGCTTCTTCTGGATCTTGTGGGAGACGGCGTCGGCCCAGTGCTTCTCCCGCAGGAAATCCCAGAAGATTCGACCAATTAGAGCGTTGGCCCATGCAGTCTGACTCCTCCCGGGATACTCTGTTAGATCACAGGTACACTGGATAAAGAAAAGTGCAGGATTAGAGCTACAGAACATACATTGTTATTGTCTTTTAATCCATATACAACTTCACTTTATAAGCATGACTGAAATGTATGTCCAAGCATGCCTTACGTGTCCTCTGATGGTGGGACTGGTCTCTGTGCTGCTGGCTGCTGGACTGCAGAGGGGGGTTGACTCCTCTGCAGCCAGGACACGAGCCATGTAGCTGGGGTAGTCGAGCACGGAGGGGCCTCTGGGGACCGGAGGTGAGGACGGGGCGTCGTCGTCGCTGCTGCCCACTCTGCTGGAGCCTCTGCTGCTTTGGACATTAACTTGTCCAGGAACAGTCTGCACTGGATCACCTGGGAAACATTTACCCAGTCGGTTAAGTAGTAAATGAAAATGCACCAACTTTTCAGAGTGCATTAGAAATGATTGGTATTGAATGGTAGAGCATTTATTTAAAAATAACAGGCTGACAGTTTGAGATAATCCCTTTCTTTCTTTTTTCTTGAGAGGAATAATCCTGCTGTCATGTCTTTGTATTTGTAATATTTGCTTTGCAAACTTTGAACTATGAAAATCTACAGTCTAATATTTTCCCTGCAGACGATCTGAATATGATATTTTCTAGCAACACAAAGTGACCTTGGACTGATTTGTCAATGTGGTTTTTAAAATATAATTACCGTATTTTCCGCACTATAAGCTCCACCTAAAAGCCTTTAATTTTCTCAAAAACCGACAGTGCGCCTTATAATCCGATGTACCGTATTGTGAATGTACTAGCTTGTTTTGGGAGTGAACAGAGTTGTCAGAACGTTGGTTTGTTTTCTGACTGTGCACTGACTGACTTATCTGACTGTTTTGTTGACATTCACTTTAGCGCAGCTTCATCTAGATGGATGATAACACAACCCCAGCCACTACAGTAGTTTCTATTCTATGCACCTTATAAATGAAAACAGTTTTAAAATAGGCCATTCACTGAAGGTGCGCCTTATAATCCGATGCACCTTATAGTGTGGAAAATACGGTAACAAGAAATGATGTTTAACAACTGATATAATGTATTTTGCAGGTAAGTTGGCTCACTGCATCCTATGCTTTTGTAAACATAAACGCAAAGACTGAATTACATGTTGTTCAAACTTGTGATCACAGATTAAACTAGAACGCACTCATGATCAAAATCAAGACATAATCCAGCTGATGCTACAGACTGAACACTGTCCTGTTATAATATTTACTCAGATAGTGAGTTTTTTCCTGGACAAACTACTAAAACACTATTCCTCCAGTTTACCGACATGTTAGGTGCTTTCAGAGAAGCTAGCACGACTAATGAAGATGAACTGCCTGAAAGATTTAGCTACACACATTGGTCACCTTTCAGCTCTTTCTGCTGGGCTATGCTAACTGTCTCCTGGCTTCAGCTCTACACTGGACACGAGGCGAGTATCAGTCGTCTCAACTAAGTCTCAACAACTACAATAATCTGCTTTGTTAATCCATAAGAGTGCGACGGAGAGCACTGTTTTTATGTAAAGCCCAAAGAAATGAAACTGTCAATTGAAAAACAGATCAAACAACAAAATGCAAGTGAGTGTATATATTGTATGCATTTGCTCTGGGGCTGTAACAGTTTTCTTTTCTCTCTGATGTCAAGTCACCAAACAACTGTGAGATCTGTGTGTTCCCTTGAAAGGCTTTGCAGTGCAAAGAACTGGAGCATGTAATCCATAATCCACACATATATAGTATTTGTATAGATGCCTTATCTGGGGGCCTTCTCTTCTCTAATGCATTATTGACGTTTCTCATACCCGATCTGGACACACATCTGCCATCCCTCTGTCTGTCCCTCTCCTTCTCCCCCTCTGAGTCCATGGATGCAAACAGAAAGTGCTGAAACCACTCTTCCTTCTCTCTTCCTGTGCGGCCAAAGAGGTAAAGAGTGACGGGCAGGTCTTGGGATAGTTTTGATGAACTTTGTTTTGGACTCGCTGGTTCAGCTCCCGACTCCTCTCCCCGGCTCTCCTCCGACTTTCCTCCCTCGTCCTCCTGGGGTTTCGACCCCTCGGCGAGCTGGATGCAGATGGGATACTTTGGGTTCCACACCCTCTTGCGAGCCAACACAGACGGCAACAGGAAAACCTTTGGGGAACAGTGGCAGAGTTAAGTCGCACCAAAGCAAAAGACGACTGTATTCAGATGACGATCCATGAATTAAAAATTCTCAAGAGTTTGCTGATATTTATTTTCTTGCCAATTAACCTTTAGTTCAGATTTGCTTCTCTCCACCGTCGGTTATTTCCCCCGAAGCATCGCTAGTAATTTCAGGTGAAGTACTAAAAATAAAAGCCTAAATGTCACTCGAACATCCATTCATGAATTATTTAAAACCACATCCATTCATTAATTTGATGCCAAACTCTTGTGCCTCCTGCCTTACTCTTTATCTCTTTTTGACATGCTTGAAGAGGGTTTCAGGGGATCGCACTGTCACATTTACAGGATGCTCTGAATCCTGGCTTTGGCAAAAAAAAACCCTGAAGAACTGAAAAATGCATCAGGTCTTCATTTTCTAAATCCCATTTAAAAACAGCCTCAGGTAAAGTACAAAAATCCCCTCAGCCCCGTTACTTAGGGAGTCATCATACTTTGCTCTTTGCGAGCTGAAAGCAGCGTGACTTGACGAAGGTGGCCTCGTGGACTCTCTCGTCGTACGTGGCCCTGCGGCTGATGCTGGTACGTGGGGAGTCCAGACGGAGACAGGAGCCCTCCAGGGTGGCGAGCACGGAGTGAGTCAGAGCCGGATGGCAGGTTTCTGGGTCGTAGTCGTGTATCTCATTCATCCAGCCCTGAAAAGGCAGAACGTAAACAAACAGTGGTGAAGTGAGGCGTGACAAATAATCACCTGATCTGGAAGTGATGATGTTTGTTATCATTTGTTATCAGCTGGAAAAGAGGACAAATAGAGGTAAATGTGTTTATGAGTATGTCTTTGATTGAGAGCATTAATGACCAGGGGGAGTTTTTATTTCTTCTTCTTCTTTCGTCTGTTCCCTTTAGGGGTCGCCACAGGAAATCATCTGCTTCCATCTACCCCTGTATCCCTGTCTGCTTCGAACTATTAAATATGTTCAACCCACCTCTGTGGAGATCACTGAAAATGAGCAGTTTAGTTAAGTCTGTCAACTGAAGCAGCAATCTGTATCTATGTTAATACTGAAGAATATACTTGAAATATGAAAGCACATCGCCTGATATCTGAAGAGCCATTAGCTTCCCAGGCAGCACGTCTCCACCAATCAGAGAGCTGAGGTAACTGGTAGTAACCTGGTGAACAAACCTCACATGTCCAAGCTAATTGACTATGTTCAAATTTGCGAGCTACAACTCTTATTAGGGAACGACTCAATAACTTCCTGGACTCTCCACTGGTTGCCTAGCAACCTCAAAAAACTTTCTGCAGACCACAGGCTTACTTAGCTTTTTGTTTGTCACTTGTTATGTTGAGCTAAAATAACCATCTTGTGGCTGTAGCTAGTTATTGAGTATACATGTCAAAATAAATAGTTAACATCTTTTTTTTTGTTTTGTATTTCATCACTTTTTGTAATTTAATAGGAACATACAAACATAAAATTCACATAAAAATATATTTTCAATGTCCTGCACACACTTGGTGGCACCTGATTGAAATAATTTTGATTCTTTAAAAACACCAAAAACATCTTTCTTTAATATTTTAGTGTCAATAAATGAGATTTTATGGTGATCAGAGCGTATTCTTTATTTCAAAGGGATATTTAGTTAGCAACATAAAAATACTTGAAGCCTAAATTCTGAAAACTATTTTGAATATTTTGATTTTCTGGAGGACCCCAAGATAAAAGGTGTTAATAAATGTGAGGATAACAAGAGCGTTAATATAATACTAATCCCCACAAAGTGAAATTTTTCAAATATCACATCTATGTCTTTCAATGTCTGATCTTACATTAATGCTACATTTTGATAGGCATACAGTAACAGCCTAATACAACTTGCTCTATTAACTAATTGGCGACGTATAATCCATGCTGAAATTGAGCAGGGTCAGCCTCTGTCATCACCTCAGACGTGTGCCTCCAATCGAGCACAATAATTGTTCTCATTCTGTCATCAGATCACCAGACTTCACAGCTTCGTACTGAAACCAAACCGCTAATGACCAAACCAGGGACTTATCTCCATAGCGTGTGACTGGGAACCCGCATTTCCACCGCTCCCCACTGCCCCCACCTGCCGAGCTCCCTGACAAATTACAGCTTATTCCTGCTTGTATTTCCCCCTAATTGCCTCTGGAGCTGACAGTGTGTGCCGGTGACTGTCCTCTCCAGTTGCCCTGCTTCAAGCTCAGGCAGGAGGAAAACAGTAATTACCTCCGAGACTCCAGCCGTATTCACCACTGAGGGTTTTAATTGCGTTCAGGGCACCTCATGTACAGTATTTGCATGCCCCCTTTCATAGGCTTTAATCTGTGAAGAAAACAGCAGAGCCGGCGCCGCTGAAGCGACTTGTCACTGCTCAGTTTGAGAAGAGGTCAGCACAGGTGAAAACACAAGCTTTTAAAGTACATTTAGAAATGATTTTCACTTTGTGTTTTATTGTGGATTTTACACTGCAAATTAGAGTAGAAAGAGCAGTTGTGCTGGATTAGTAGTTTCAATAGTATGACTGAAATTAGGCCTGAAAAGCACCCAGACAATGCAAACCTCCACCAAGGCATAATCCAGCTGTACTGCAGTAATTTGTTACCAAACAACACTCGCCCATTACAGAAGATACGTCTTTCTGGGGTTGTTTTTGGACAGGACCACACCCTCTGATCATGCCCACAATTAATTAATTCCTCAGGTAATACACTATATCTCATAATAACTAAAAAAGTGAACTGAGATCTGCTAAAGATGTTTTTACTGTGGTCAGAATCCTACACTGGCCATTTTACAATACCACAACAACAGGAAGTGTAATGTATAATACAACCTGTGGCTCTTTGTGTCAATAAAAACAAAAAACTGCAGTGAAAACAGACATAATATATTGTAGCCTACATGAAACTTGATGCTTAAGCCTGTGGAAAACATTTAATCTATGCAGATGATAAGGAAGCTTTAACCTTTCTCAAATTAATTCACGTAGCGAACACAAATGCCATATTTCAGTCACGCTTTTCATGCTGCTTCCATCTGAGCTTTGATTGGTGCATTTTTTAATGGCATCAAATGCCACTGCCCCTTCTTCTGCGACATGGTTTAATGAGACCCTATGGTAGCTGTTTATCTGTATTGAGTGTAGTCTTAATATTATAGTACCGTATTTTTCGGACAATAAGGCGAACTTAAAATCCTTTTAATTTTCTGAGAAATAGACAATGCACATTATAATCTAGTGCGCCTTATGTATTACCGTATTTTCCAGACTATAAACCACTACTTTTTTCCGATGCTTTGAACCTTGCAGCTTAAACACCGGTGTGGCTCATGTGTCGGCGGCATGAAGCTCGTTGGCTTTTTACAAGCTAGCAACCTCCGTGCCGCCGATACAATTAGCTTCGTCACATCAGACCCAGTCAGAGTGGACCACATGAAACTGTTCGAATAAATTCAATAGCAGCTTACAGACAGGTGCGGTTTATAGACAGGTGCGCTTAATAGTCCAGAAAATACAGTATTTTCTTTTTTGTGTAATCTTTCCAACAAATCACAATCACACACACTTTATTTCTGGCAGTTAAGACGACACACAACACCAGGCCCCTCACTACTAAGCTACAGACACAAGAAAATACGGTAATTCTGGTTGTGTTTACCGAGCTCGAACCGAGTTTATGGTGGTGCACGGCGCTCAAAAATCTGTCAAAGTGTTTTAGTACGACTTTGGTAAACTACGAAGCCGCACCGCTTGATGGATTGTTGGAGCATTACGGCTACCGTAGTCAGGAGCCGAGCAGAGAAATACGTATTATATTACTCTGCTGACAAATTATTTTGGACCCCAGGAAGACTAGCTGGTTCTATTGGCAACAGCTAATGGGGATCCTTTTTAATAAATAAATAAACACAATATTACGGTGTGTATAAGGACCCCAAAATGGCACCTGTTAAGAGACAGTCGCTTAATGCGCCTTATAATCCAGTGCACCTTATCGTCCGAAATACGGTAAGTACAAAATATCCACAATTGAAGTGGCCCCAGTATTTTCAAGGACACCCGCACTCAGATAAAGTTACACAACATGTGATGTGATGTCTGACAAGGTCGGTCCCCACTGGCTGAGCACAGCAGGAACTTAGACAGACAGCTGATTATGCAAGACAAACAATGCAGGGAGAAAGCAGAATGGCCAGCAGACAAATCCTGACTCTGCCTTGTCTCCACCTCCACATGTTTCACTATCCCCACAACACTCTGTCACTTCTTTGTCTGTCTCCTCATCACCTTCCTGTCTGATTTTTTTTTTTAACCTTTCATACATCCCTTCATCTCACTGTCCCCTCTTCTTTACCGTTAATGTCCTCCAGTGGACCATGTGATCCCGGAGCCTGGCTCCAGCCTGATGGAGGCCTACGACCAGTGGAGGCAGTGGGCTGATGAGAAGACCTGCTGCGACTACTCTCTGCACGTGGACATCACCCACTGGAACGACAGTGTGAAGCAGGAGGTTGATAATCTCATCAAGGACAAAGGTGGGCTGTGATAAGAAAGTGTTTGAGTGTACACAGAGTTACAAATTCTGTTTACAAAAAGCTTTTTCTTTAGTGTTGTTAGAAAAAGTAAAATATAAATAACTTTTTTAGAATCGCAGGTGAAAATTGGAATATAATTGATTATTGCTCTGGTGCTGTTAGACAAAGAGAAAGACAAATACAACTTTATAAATGACAGATTTTCATTGAAAGAAATAATAGTTTGAAGATTATACTCAAATTGCAATTTATTATTACTGACCATATCCTGTTAGTTTATATTATTTCAATATTTTTTATTATATTTTCTCTTTTATGTTGTTTTTCTACAGGTGTGAACTCCTTCCAAGTGTACATGGCTTACAAGGACTACTACCAGATGAGCAACAGTGAGGTACAAACCTTTACTACACTACACACGTTGAGTTACAGGCTCATGTTATAAAAAAAACTTGGCGGGCAGAGCTGGGTGACAACATCAAAGGTTTTCCCTTTGTGACACATCACCATCAATTCACTGTGTTACTATCCTGCTGCTGCACTGTTGAAACCACTGAAGACCTCACATTAGTTTTCCACCACATGAGAACTGTTGCTTTTGTCTCACATCATTACATTTAAATCACATTAATATTTTTGGACATACTGTGAATACTTGAAAAGTGCAGACATATCTTATACATCTACAGTGTAAAGAGACATAACAGCATGTGTAGACACAAGAAATCCAAAACCTGCTCTTGTTATTATCTTGGTTTAACCAGTGTGTAATTTAAATATCAACATTTTATTGAAGCAGTCACATGAAAGCAGTTGCAGCCAATATTAAACTAGTTACTTCTGGCTTTCTGAGAAGCTGAATAGTCAAGAAACATGAAAACATGCACAATGACTTGGCTCTAAACATGATGCAATGTCTATAAAATGTGAGAAAATAATCTTTCATTGGCAATAAACTAGATTTTCAACTTGCTATGTGAAGTATTAGAAAAACATTCCTTTTATTTCTTGCTGGAAATACCCTGTGCTCATGTAAACTGACCTGTGATGTATCCTGCGAGTTTATAAGTCTTGTTAAAAAAAACTGTGCAAATCCCGACGGTGTGAGGCAGGACTCTTCATATTTCTCATGCAGCCGTAGCTAATGCGGTTTGGTCAGTTGGAGCACATGAGGCAACTGAAATAGTCCAGCTTGAAAAGCTGATGTCATGCAGCTCGCTAAGGAACCGGAGCGCAGGAACATAACAACAGCAACTGCCGCTCATCCCACACCAGTTTTACCATTTCTGGAGACCACACACAATAATTGCAGTGTGTCGTGGTAGGCATCATGTAAATTGTGGGCTTCTTTTAAATTGTGGCTTATGGGTGACCTCTGACTTGAAAAGGAGTGTCTTACTCCTGTGTAAACAACCAGGCGGGATTTTAAATAGAAAAGCTGTGCCACTGTAATTTAGCTGTTTCTCTGTCTGTCTCATCCAGCTCTATGAGGTCTTCACCTTCTTGGCAGAGAGGGGAGGCATCGCTCAGGTCCATGCTGAAAATGGCGAGATCATCGCTGAGGTAACGATAAAACAAAAAAACAACAGACTCCTCTTCATCATTTCTCCACAGTCTCTTTAATGACTTGTCCCATGTTCAAGTCTGTGAAATGTTTTTGTTTAGTCTGAGTTAGTTCACTGCAGTTTACCTCTGTAGTCGGGCCTTATCACAGCACATCTCTGCAACCCACAGACTAAACACACTGTCACTGGTGTGAGGGAGAAAGTGTTTCCTTTTGGACGGTAATGTGTGGGTGCAGTTTCTAAAGGGCTGTGCTGTATTGCATATAAAATTGAATCAACTTTAATAGCTGGTGGATTGAGAGGGTTGGTATTCATCAGAGGTCCAGACCAGGCCTGGGTTTTATCAGTGTGTGTGTGCGTGTTGGGTCTGATTCATCGCAAATCCCACCAGCTTTCCTCTGCAGTCTGAAGCTATGACTTTGAAGGAGTCTGATTTCCATCAACTGTTTGAACTCACAGATTATGTCATGTCTTTTTGCTTTAGACCTCCCGAGATAGAGAGACGCTTTGTTTGGACCCGTGTGTGTGTGTGTGTGTGTGTGTGTTAGTGTTGTTACAGAGCGCATGTTGCAATCAAGTGACACCCTCCATGGATAAGTCCTGAAACCGCTGTCAAAGTGCATGAATGTGTAATTCTTCTTATGGCTCCTGGATGCTCATTTGAATTCACCTTTGACTGGCACTTTAGCTTTCCCTCTACAAGTATAACATGTTGTAAAAAAATTTCCTGACAAGGTTTAAAATTCATTAGTAAACATGTGTCTTGGTTGTGATTTTATTCTGCTATTATTCTGTTAAGAAATTATTATTATTCCTATTTTTCAACCTCCTATTCCATAATAGGTTTTTACCATAGTTGGTTGTTCGGAGCCACAAGTGACCATATTTGGATATTAAGGGAGGAGTAAGCTTCTCACTGGTGACCAAACCTGTTGATGAAACTAACCACGCCCCTAAATCTTCCCCTTTTAGAATCCTAATATCTACTTAATAATACTTTTCACACATGAACCACCACATCACTGATAAGGAGAATTAACTTTATCTAATAAGTGGCTTGTAGAAAAAATGTATTGACTGAGTATTTCATGAATTTTGAATTGAGGTCAATTGGAGGCCGAGCTTTTTAGAGCAGGCGTCTAGTGGCCGTTTGGAGTATTGCACTTTTTTGCACTTTTTGCTGTTGGCATTAGCTTTGTTATTGAGGCCCATTGGGTTCATCACACCACCTCCATTTTTAGAGAAATTGGAAACATGGAGTCAGAAGGTTGAGTAAAGATTTCTAAATAAATGCTTTGTGTCTGAGTATGGCCTGCAGCTGACCCCATAGATTAGCTACGGTTGTTACCTGCATAGCTTTTATTGCTATCCAGTGGCTGTAGCTGCTGCAGCATATGGCGAGCTAAGTGTTTCATCCAGTCAACCTCCTTCAGCTGAATTTGGGTCTTTTAGTGTAGTCATCAGAGCCTCAAATTTGCTTTTTGTCATACCACAGCTGGGATCAGATTTTTTTTCTGTAGACATGTTGAGATTCATCATCATCATTGCAACAGTGGTTTTCTTCTTACTTTCTGGCAGCAATCACAGAAATACCAACAGAGTCACCATGTGTTGTCCAGCAGGATGGTCGTCTCAGTTTCTCATCTTCCATCTGATTTAGCTTGTCTGTGATTGGCTCTCTGTCTGAATAAGGTGGCTTATTTAAATATTTATCCTCACATTAATCCACTAGATCAATATATAATCTAGATCATATATTCACACACTTCAGCAGATGAATGGAGATCTCATTTGGAAATCTGTGTTGCTTCAACACATGAGTGCAGCCAGACTTTTGTGGAGGTAGATGTACATGTATACAAAGACCCTCAACAGCCTGAGGATTCCCACGGGTGCCTGTGTGTGGCCGGACCCACATGATAAAACCGCTGCTTGTAGGAAGAACGAAACAAAAGCAGAATACGATTTTGAAGTGTGACCAGAACTTTAAACCACTACAGACCAAAACACAGTCCTGCATGTGGTCTATCTATGAACTGAGGAGCTAACTTTTTGTGTGTTTGTTGAACAGGAGCAGGCCCGGATGCTGCAGATGGGTATCACTGGACCAGAGGGACATGTGCTGAGCAGGCCTGAAGAGGTACAACACTCCACACTGGACTCTTTAAAGACAGAACTTTAACTCTAAAGAGTATGAAAAGCCTACCAGAGCGCACAACATTGTACACACACCCACATTGTCCACCATGCTTTTGGACTGGTCTTCACACACACATTGTTCTCGTTACACGCATGTGGTTTCAGACACATTAGAGGCGCTGGGTGAAAATTCTCCGGTTCCCCCAAAGTGTTGCTGCGAATGTTTCTTTAACAAACAGCAAAATCGAAGCCATGTTTTCAACTCAGCAACTTGTCGGCCTTTTTCCACTGGGTTTTCCCCCGCTCCGGACTGATGTTGTCCCACCACTGTCATAATGTCATGCAGTGAAGTGAAGTCTGAAGAATCAAACACTTGGTAATTTAATTGAGCAAAGGCCTTGTTGGATTTGTTTCTTTTTTTACCAGTGTCTAGTGGCCTGTTTGCTTCTAATTTATTGGTTATTGGACCCAGACTGAACATGTGGACTAGAACACAATAACAAGCTAAAGTGTTTGCTTCACAAGTATGAAGTATATGTAGGAGACAGTCATCACATCTGGATGCTGGTTGTCTACTGCCAACTTTTTTTGAGACAATTTTGCATTGAAATGTAGTTTTCAGTTCTTGTTGTTGACTATTTCAAACTTAAAACTGTAGAAATTGACAGTTCATAAATTTGATAATCACAATAAAATACCAGGTGCTCTTCATGGAAAACACAAATGTGTCCAGAGACATTTGCTTTCAAAGTCTTCCAGTTAGGAAAATGTGTAATGTTGTGCTCATCTGACCTCACTTAAGTTTATTTTAGCATTTGTCTTCTGATCCCATTAAATTTGTTTTTAACTTCACAAATTCAATGTAACTGAACAAACCGCCGGTTTAAAATGTTTAAATTATAAGCTTCAAGTTGTCATTTTGGTTGAAAATGAATAATTCAAGTACTATGGCTCCAAAAATACATAATTTGCTGTGGTTAAGATATTTTGAGTTTATTTGATGAATTTCTAATGGGAAAAACATGTCAGCCGCAATGTCCTGTTCCTTCTGTAGCTGGAGGCCGAGGCGGTGTTTCGCGCCGTCACCATCGCCAGCCAAACCAACTGCCCTCTCTATGTGACTCGGGTCATGAGCAAGAGTGCTGCTGACATCATCTCGCAGGCCCGGAAAAAAGGTAAAGAGCAGCATGGAGATAGATTTGATGAAAGATAAATTTAAAAGAGGCACGTTTTATGTTTGAACTGAAAAAATGAGATCTGATACTGTATATTGTTTGAGATTTATCATATTCATATTCGGGCATTGATCCAGTTGAAGAGATTGCTGTCTTTTGATATGGTGTGTAAAGGCTATCTACTCTCCAAATAGTCTTCAATACACTTGTTGCTCGCTAAAATAAGACAAAATCCAACATTGTTTCCTTCTGATAATTGTGTTTATCCCATTTTCATGTACAACAAGAAAACTATATCTAAAAGAAGAAAACAACTTTAAAAACTGTAAAACATATTCAAGATAATATTTACTGTTTGTTCTGTGTTTGATTTTTTTATTAATAGAAATGCACATGTCAGAAACACGGCACCTATTCCCTTCAAATGTGATTTTACTGCCTTAGTAACACAGACCCTGGCTCTGCTTCACATGAAGAAAAAAGTTGCTATTCTTACAGTCTTCACCTTCGTCATTTAGGTCTTTTTTTTGTGGTTTAACAGTTATACAGACTATTTTTCACAGGAAAAAGCAGATGTGAACAAAGGGGCTGACTGGCCATGATTGATTGTGGAATATACATTTTTTATGAATTGAAGGGGAAAAACTGAAGAGGGCAGGAAAGAAAAATGTGTGTTTGGATGTCGTTGGTGAAAGGCCACATGAGGTTGTAACAGGCCGAGCGCTGACCTCAGACGGCCCTCTCCCTCCATTCATGTACGACACCCATTAGTAGCCTTCGGGGGCTTGACACTTTTGTTTGAATCCATTTCTAAGCTCTTACATGGAAACCAGGAAGGACATTGTTTTGTTGGAGCAAAAGACCATGAAGAAAGGAACAGTTGTTAGTGACAGAAATGGATCATTTTGCATGAAAGCTCAGTTGTAACTGAGCCAAAGTAAAAATTTCTACATCATGCATATTTCCTCTCCTGTAAACACTCAGATGATTTATCAAAGCTTTTAGTGAGATTAAACTGCTGACTTGATTACTCAGGCCTAATTGATGCAACTCAGGATTTTTTTTTATCATCCTTTTGCCAAACGGCCTTCAAAATAAGAGCATCGTAGTTTTGGAGCATACTTCCATTAACTACAGTATATAATACGAAGACTCTTATCATTTCTTTGCATATAATCCTAAAACCAGAGCTGCCATCACACTGAGTCATTTTTACCTTTGATGTCTGTAACAATAGGATTTAATGCTATATTTTACCTGTATGTGCTGTTTGTTTAAATCATGTCTTATATCAATTGTTTGGTTAAAAATGTGCAATCTTTATCAATGCCAAAAGAAAACTGTGAGTAATAACAAAACAAAAATCAATCCTGTGTCCAACATTTGATATTTTGACAGGCTTTTATTGTTGTATTTTTCTCAGGAAATGTTGTGTTTGGGGAGCCAATCACAGCCAGCCTGGGGACTGACGGGACACATTACTGGAGCAAGAACTGGGCCAAAGCAGCTTCTTTTGTCACTTCCCCCCCTCTTAGCCCTGATCCCACCACTCCAGACTATCTGAACACACTGCTGTCCAGGTACACATCACACAGTACCTCCTGAAACATGAGGTTGTCTGAGCGTATATTACATTATATGATCTTTCTACCACTGAAAAGATAAAACATCCTCTCTACCGTGTTAAGTAAAGATGAATACATTTCTGAAACTGAAAGTCTGAGCTCCTGACTTGTTTATCATAAATCAGCCGTTGTTACACAACTAGCCGACTTCATCTGGTAAGTGAGTTACGGCGTCATGTGGAAACAGGAAACATTAGTAATGGTTTCGACTGGAGGAACAAACTCTGGCACGCTGCACATTTCACTTACTCCCAGCCCTCTCCTGTGTTGCTTGTTCTGCTAAAGTAAATAAACATATTTCCTTGTTTATGCAGAAATCTTCTGTGTAATTCCACCTTCTTCTGGTCTGTTCTTCTCCCAGTGGAGACCTGAGTGTGACTGGCAGCGCTCACTGCACCTTCAGCGTGGCCCAGAAGGCCATCGGCAAAGATGACTTCACTCAAATCCCAGAAGGTGTCAACGGGGTGGAGGAGAGGATGGCTCTCATCTGGGATAAAGCTGTGGTGAGGACTAGTTAGTGTTTTACTTTCCTCATTTGAAAACTCAGGAAAATGTCAAAATGCAAATGAGTTCGAGAAAAGCACATAAAGATTTCTTCATGACTTTTATTTTCATCTTGATTTATTTACTTCCCCTCAGTATTTTTTTATGTCTTAGCTTTGATTTAAATCTTCAGTGTTTGTTTTTTACGACACAATTTGAGTTGTTTTCTTCTGTCACATCTAAATCTTTCTGATCTTTGTGGTTTCTCTTTTTTTATTTTTATAACTGAGTTTGTCTTTTCTGTGTTTTATCTGGCTTTGAGTTTTTCTCCCACTGCTCTCTTCAGCTATTACTCTCTCTGCAGCTTTTTTTTGCTGTCTTGTTGTCACTTTCTCTGCCTTTCTTCATCCCTTCATCCCTCCACATCTCTCTCTTCTGCCCTCATTTTTCCTTTGTCCTTTCAGTATGTGGCTGACATGCTGCTTTGCTGTGGAGTGCAGTGCTGCTTATTAAAAAATACAATACAGTATATTTCCTGAGGAGAGTTTGTTAGAACCAATCTCACCTCAAACTTGCACATTTCTTGGCATATTAAGTCGTGTGTCGTACTTTTTCATCAGTTGAATGTTGTTTTTTTACGGTTGTACTCTTGGTGGAGACACACAAAAGCCAAAAGATCAATTTTATATCAATCTAATCCTGCTAGAACTTCACATATTCATCTATATCTAGAAGCAGAAGTAACAGGGCTCCATGGGATGGGATAACACTTACAGCAGCTCTTCACTCAAGTTCATCAAGTTCTTACTGTTTCCTGTTTTTTGCCTGTGCTCTCAGACCACAGGTAAAATGGATGAGAACATGTTTGTGGCTGTCACCAGCACTAATGCAGCTAAGATCCTGAACCTGTACCCTCGCAAGGGTCGGATCGCCGTCGGCTCCGACGCCGACTTGGTCATCTGGGACTCCGACGCTATTCGCACCATCACTGCCAAGACACACAACTCGGTACGTACACAGGTCAAAGTCTGTATTTGGATTTGTGTAAAGTTTCGATTAAAGTTAGTGTTTCTTTTTTTTCTCTCAAGCTAACCTGATCTACGTAATTCACTCTTACAGCTAGGTTGGAAAACACGCTGTGGTTTTGTTTTTTTAAAGGCAAAGATCAGAAGGAAAACGAGATTAAAAAATGCTGTTTGAAAGGGTGTGATTCAGATTTGTAGACCATTTGATATGAGATAAGTGTCCACATCTGTGCGTGTGCGAGAGAGAGAGAGAGAGGGTTAGGGAGAGAGAGCACATTTTTGAGCAGCTTCCAGAGAGCTCTCAGTTCCTCTGAACGGAAATGAAGTCTCAGTGGATGTTCACTACTAATTCAACTCACACTGCACTCACCACATGACCAGCTCTCAATGTCAAGTTGAGCCTCATTAAGTCCAACAACCCTCAGCAATGACAAAGTAATCAATCAGAAAAATATGGATCATTTGGATGTGTGGGTTTGTCTAAAATAAAAACAAAAAAACCCGACACAATCTGTCATGGATGCAAACATTTTCCAAAATGTCCTCTGCAGTCACAAATTACAATTAATCCTCAGGGAATGTATGTACCGTATGAGGTATTTCCTTCCTCCTGTATCACATTCACTTGTCCAGATGATCCAAAATACACTCATGAAGTGGGTTTAAAGAATGTCCACAGGATTGTGTTACAGTACATACCGTTTGAATAGTTCAACAAACCCCCAAGATTTAGGACATGTGTACTCACTGCTTGTTGGAAAGCAACTCATCTGATAAGTAGGAGGCAGCTTTGGTCCTAATACATTTGGTTTTGTGGGAAATAGCTCACTTAAGGTGCAGTTTGAATTGGAAGTAGTAAAGCGATGTGATCTCCATTTGTGTAAATCACAACTTGAAACAGCTTTAGTTTAACAGATCCCCCTTTTCCACCAAACAAGAACGGGTGCTAGGTCCGGGCTGGTGCTAGTCCTGGTGGGTAGTTGGTTCAGATCCCGTTTCTCCTATGAACCGGTTTGCTTTTCCACTGGCAAGGAGCCAAATAAAATGTGAGTACGTCACTGCATAGGTAGCCACTTCACAACAACAGGCTGCTAACAAGCTAGCTGCTGTTAACAAACTACTGTTACCCTGTTACTATCAGTCCATGAAAAATTATTTTTCTCAGCGGATCTTCTAGTTACAACATGATTGAATTAACAAAGCAGTGTTGCATCGCTACATGTGGTATTTATTCAGTTTTGGGAATTTACAACGTCCTTGCTGGTCGCATATGACAGCGAAGCGCAACCTCACTGTAATAATGTTTAAATGGAGGAGTTATCTTGTGCATACAAGTGCTGTTCCTGGTTTTACAAGTGCTGTTCCTGGTTTTACAAGTCTACATTGAGATCCAGAGCCAAAACCGTATTTTCATGACTTAATCTTCTACTATCGCTAGCTTACTGTCGCTCCTCCAGCTCCTGGCGTAGTCACTGCTTAATTGGTGCTAAGTCTGGCCCAGCAAAGAAGTGGGGCCGGACTTAGCCCCTGTTTTAGCAGCTGGGGCCGGTTCTTGTGGCGGTGGAAACACAACAAACTGGGGCTAAGTCAGGAACCTGTTTGGTGGAAAAGGGGTAAGAGGCAGAAGTCCATCACAGTGAAGTAAAATTATTCCTGCTGTAGTGTTACTTTTGTCATGGCTTGTTTAGCTGTGTTGTATTTCACACAACAAGAGATTTTTTTTTTATTGAAAGTTTTGGGACATTTGCTGCAACAAAACACCAGCTCACAAAGTTTTATCAATTTTTTTCAAACTTTTCACACTGAAACTGAGTGAAATGACATTAGAAACCTGTGAAACTGTATCCCCCTGCAGATGTTTTCTGTTCTTTCACACATTAGTGCACATCACACAGTGCACCTGGTGTATGTGAGTAATGAGGTTTTTGTCATCGCACAGACATTAGAGGATCCCACACAGCGGCACAGGAAGTGTCTGCGTAGGAAATGAAGGCTTTACCAGTCGAGGACAAATCCTACTGTTTCAGAAATACATCAGCGGTGGAGGAAGGTGTTTACGAACAACATTGTAGAAAGATGATGAAGTGAAACGTGTAGATTTAAAGCTCAATAGCTGCAGTTTTGTTCGAGAGAAATAATACTCTGCTATTTTGAGATGGAGGAACAGAGTGAAACAGAGAAGTGGACTAATAATATGCCTTCTCCAAATGTGGACTACATCCGCTGAGGATCCGTGGCTTCTTACATAATGATGTCACCCTTTCATTTCCTGTTGGTTGTCCTTCCAGATAAAATAACAGCGCACAGGACAAGAGCAGCAGTAGCTCCCACTCCCAGTAAATCTACCTTAATGGGCAGTGTGATGCCAGACCTAACGGGAGCGGCCCTGTTTACCAGCACATGGTGTTTGGGAAAGCTTTCCCCCCAGACTCTATCTTAGTTTATCAGTAAGCCCACATCTGGTGTGGATTGCTTGTTGCTGTCAACATAAACATACATAGATGCACACGAGGACATTGGGATACATAGACAAGAGCAGGCAGCAGCACACTGAGACACACACTGGGCTTAGTCATGACATCATGTTTGGCATGCCGTACGTCTTAGTTATGTCCTGTTCTGGCCTGAATTTGGAACGGCAGCAGAAAACGGGGCCGTGTGCAGAGGAAATAAGCAACAATGGAATGAGGGGAGGGGACCATCGCAGATCACAAACATGGTGGAAAAAAAGAAAGCTGGCACAATGAAACTGGAGGAGGATGAATAGTACACAAACAGTTGAAAAGGGGATTACATAAATCAAGCAAGAATGGGTGTGGGGAGAGAAGAAAGAGGATAAAAAACTTTTAAAAGAGTGAAGAACTGGTAAGAGTGACCAGAGAGAAAGAGTGAGATCAATATTAAGAGGAAGGGAGCAGGAGGAGTAAAGCATCAGGGGGCAGCTGGATGATGGCAGCTGTTTGGACTTGCCAAACAGACAAGCATAAGAAACAAGGTGATGACTGATAAAGTACAAAGCGAGTGAGGAATTAAGAAAGAGAAGAAGGAGAGTTTAAGCCTCCTCCTCTTGTCTCTTCATCAATCCACCCACAGCTTCCCCTCTTCCTCATCTGCTCCATCTCTTATTTAACCTGTCCTTAAATGGATAGTTCAGGATGTTTGCACAGTAAGGATCCAAATTGAAAGTTTTCTTTTTAGGGAATTAAAAACTTAGGTACAGTGATTTATTAAAGTCATCATTACTGCATTTGTACTTGAATTAGTCCAGTTTTGTTCATTGTCCTGTTGTCTTAAAACATGAATTTGATTTAAAAAGTTGCGGTTATTTGACTGAATGCGTCATGTGAGGTTTGTGTGTATTGTGTGAGCATATACTGTAAGCACAGGTTTCTCTGTATAAATACTGTGAGCAATTACAAGAGTTTTTGTAGATTTACCAGAATTATAATTAAATTTTGCACATTCAGATCATACACATTCCTACTTATTTTATTAATGTAAGTTGTATGAGTTGTTAGAAATAGTAAATTGGCCCCGAATTTATTATGAACACATGTTGCAACAATCTAACTTCCTCACAAATATGTCTAATAATTGTATTTATGTGCTTTAGGCTGCAGAATACAATGTGTTTGAGGGCATGGAGCTGCGTGGAGCTCCACTGGTGGTGATATGTCAGGGTAAGATCATCCTGGAAGACGGGAACCTCCACGTCACCTCTGGAGTGGGACGCTTCATCCCCTGCTCTCCCTTCCCTGACTTTGCTTATAAGCGTGTTAAAGCCAGGAAGCAGGTAAATATTGTTTGACTTGTGTCTACTATTTACAGCTTTGCAGACATCATTTTGTGTGCACGTACCAATCTGTACGATAGGAAAACTTCTATGGATGGCTCAGTGTGAACTTACCCTGAACTTTGTAATAAATTCATCTGAAACTAAAGCTATTGCTGAACATATAAAACCTACAAGAATGCATATAAAAACAATTCTCAACACGAGAATCATGCAACAAGCCCTCGTAGCACTCATAACCCTGTTGGATTGCAGAAGATCTGTGGTAAATACATTGCTGAAAAACACCACAGGGACCTCGTAGCACCACAAGAATTGCATAAATAGAAGCAAAGGACATTTGGTCATGTAATTACACTCACCAAGGGGCCAATGTAAAAGAGAAGATTATGGAAAGAATAAGAAGGTGAAATATATGAATCGAGGCCGTCCAGATTGTAAGTGAAGAAATTGAGTTTGGGCTGAAGCTAATGAGGACGGATGCGGGGGAGATGCAGTGTGACATCACCCTCCGAGGTTCAGCCACCGGGCATCTGGCTGTGTGCTCTGCAGGGTCCACACAGTGAGGGTGGTCGAAGATTTGTCATCATGGTTGTAGAAACGATACAGGGATCTGGGATCTGGATAATTCCTTCAGCAAGACCTACCACACACAGAAGAAGAATTACTAATACTATTAAAGATCCAAAACCAGTACCAATTTACAATTCACTATGGTCTTGGTGCCTTCCAGGAACAAGGTATCCGAGAGGTTTAGACAGACTTTCCTAGACAGTGACAGGCTAGTTTGTTGGCAGGAACATGTCGACAGCAAGACTCTGACAGCACTTTTGGCATTAAAGTGAAAAGTGTACTCCAAGGGTGTCTATTTATGCCTTGAATAGATGGAAACTAATTGAAGACCAATGAGAATATCAGAGGGGAATGAACATTGCAGGATAATGTTAAAGAAAATTCACAACAAAGATTCAAAACTAAATTGTGTGAAATGTGCTGCACTGCACTTCATTTTCCTGAGTGCGTTAAAGTCAAAACCCAGAAGACAAGGTCCATTATAAGTAGCTGTGCCGCATCAAGAAACAACAAATATTAAAAAAAAAAAATTACTTGCTCCTCTGAAGTATTACCTATTAATTCAACATATGAGAAATGATCTCATTTGAGCATTTGATTTATAGCAGCTTTTACTTTAAGCAGACCCTGCTTCCTGCTCTCTTGCCATATTTCTTGTGGCCCTAGAAATCTCATTGCCCAACAATTTCTTAATTCGCAGCTGGCTGCTGATGAGAAAATGGAGCTGCAGCAACAGTGCGCTGTTTATCTTGGTAGCAGTCGCTGTTATGCTTTCTTCATTCACAGATGTCTCTTTTTAACTCTTGACGGAGCTTCCAAGATTCCACTGAGTCACGCCACTGACAGACACACAGACAATGGCTTGTTCAGCAGCAGCAGAAAGTTTCAGCTTGATGTGAAGGGATACAGATACTGTGTTTGGAGCCTCTTCTGCTCTAATCTCAAGAAGGGTTTGATGTGTATGAAAAGGCCCTCTGAAAAATGCATGCATAATTCAGACACAAACAGTTACACAAACAGCCATGTAATACTAAACATGTGTGAACTCGGTCACATCTTTGAAGCCTCTAGTTCAGCTCCTTTATTTCCCCCTCACCACCTCCACTCTCTGTTTGTCCTGTAGCTGGCGGTCCTGAGGGCAGTGCCCAGGGGAATGTACGACGGCCCGGTGTCTGAATTCTCCATGTCCCGTGGTGGTACCCCCTCCGCCTCAGCGCGCACCTCTCCAACCAAACAGCCTGTCAGAAACCTGCACCAGTCTGGATTTAGTCTAGCAGGTAACCCTGCACCATGCGGTGAGCCCAGCTTCTTTATAAAACAGCCGTCCTCTGTTACACCCCGTCCTTCAGTTCTTGATTTATACATCAAAGGAGTATACATCTGCATGAGCTGATCCACCATCTTTCCCCCTTTTATTTCAACTCAGCGTCATACTGTGAAGTCAGTCATATGATTTTTACCATGTTTTTTTTTCACTAAGGATTCATTCAGAGGGCTTTGCAATAAGCCTCCAGTCTGTAGCGTAACCTAATAATGTCTCATTATCCTGTGCCATACATTATGATGTGCACAGCATGGCATGCATTTGTCTGCAGTATAGTGTTTTTATGGCAATTTGTCTGTGTATGCATGTCATATGGCAAGCTGCCGTAGTTTCTTTGAGTTTTAGTGAAGACAGCGTTAAATTAAATTTATGTACAGTCAGTTAAAGTTGGCTGTTTTTTTGTTTCCACTTAAGTGCGGTTTGAAATGAAGTTAACATGACCCCAATTATACAGTATACAAACTGCACTGTTGACCCATACGTGTCTATGATGTAAACTACATTTTACTGACAGATTAAAGTTTGGAGATTTGTACCGTTGTGCAGTCGTTGCCACTCTATGTACAAACAAGAGGAGAAAAGGCGGTTGTGATAAAGTTTTGGATAAGTTGTGCTCCAGTACTTGAAAGAAAGGATCCTTATAAGGTATATAAAGGTATGTGGCAGATTGGATTGCATTGGGAGTTCATTGGGAAAATGTGTTTTTCTCTACTCCAAAGCTTATTGCAGCAGTTTGATTTTCCTAACTCGGTAAAATGAATCATTCTCCATAATGATTCATATCTCTTTAGAAAAGCATCTAAATGATAACCTCCTGTACAGCGGATCACACTTCTCAAACTAAATACTGCTCTTTATGACACTCTGACTTCTCCTTGGAAATGAAGTTTTCCCCGACAGTTGCGCTTATTTGAAGTCGTACTGTTTATAAGTTTTGGCTTAAGGCCTAAAACATACGGCCATTTGAGTCCAGGAAACTACCCAGTCTGCAGAGGAAGCCTATCTAATGTGAGAGATTACAATAATGTCCACGTTTGACATCTGCTCCATTATGCAGGGCTGTTGAGTGACGGTCTGATTGTGCTCATATGTCTGGTCAGCATAGGATTAGCTGAGATTTAGAAAACAAATGTGAGAAATTGTTTTTGTCAAGCTCCCAAACAGTGACGCTTTATACACATGGTAAAATCACAAAGTGGATAGTCAGTGTTTCCACTGTTTTACAATCAAACACAGCGAGCTTAGCTAATTCTGTCCTCCCCGACAGACTAAATGTGTCCATGTGTAACCTTTAAATCAGTGACAGCAGCCCTGTATAACCTGGTGAGAGCACAGCTGTATTAGCAGCCTGTGCAACATGTATTATTTTTAATAGGTGATAACTCATTTTGAAAGAAATAGTGTTTAGCCTTTCCCTGTGATTACAAGCGTAGCTGATGTGTGATACCTCACGGATGAAAAAAGAAAGTGACCTCCGCTGGAAAGAATGTCCACATTTGAGTAGATGAATTTAAAGGGGAGTAAGGCTGCTCCTGCTTTCCCAGGCTTTGTAATAGTTGAAGTGTGTGTGAGTGTGTCTGTCTCCTACCACCTGCAGAGCTGATTTACTTGTCTAGAAGGAGATGGGAAGGATTGTTTGCTTAGACGCAGTGTATCATCGCCTGACATCAGTCTACTTTCCATTTATATACTCGCTGATAATTTGTTGCAGCAGACACCCTGGCTCATCCTTTGGAAACACTGCTCCTCATGTCAAACTCTTTTGTTAATGTCTCAGCAGTTCTCACTTACAGCACAGGCTCTGCTGAAATTTGCATCCCCCCTGTCACCTCAACGACACAAACCATACGTCGTAGATAATAAACAGAAAAGCCTCTCGAACCTCTAAAGTAATAATTTAAATGTATGACAACAATTATTTGTGTGCTATGATGGCATAAAAACCATTCTGTGTAAGAGGAAGTCTGACAAATACCAGCACTGGTTTTCAGAGGAATAAATCCCATCATGGGTATCTGTATAGTCTTACAGGTCCCCCGTAGGATTTATTAAATCTGTCATACGGTGTCAGATTCTCATTTTCTAAATGGCCCTCCTTTGTCGCAGCGAGCAGCAGTGTGACGACTCTATTTTAGTGAATAAATCTCTTCTTAATAAAACACAGCCGCGCTTCATTTCTAGTGTAGCACAGTCTCTGTAGCTGTGGTGTTTGTATGAACGTGCCAAGTGAAACATATTCACTACTAACTTTACCAAATAAATAATTGAGGCAAATTACGTTTACCGTATTTTCAGGACTGTTGAGAGCACCTGTTGTCCACTCTGACCGGGTCTGATGTGACGACGCTAAATGTATCGGCGGCACGAAGCTTGCTAGCTTGTAAAAAGCTAACGAGCTTCGTGCCGCCAATACATGAGCCACACCAGTGTGACGAGATTTACGTCACGCGGACCCTCGCGCAACAACGCTCCCATGCGGACGCGGAAAGTATGAATTGGCCTTTAAGCGGCAGGGTTCAAAGCGTCGAAAAAAGTAGAGGCTTATAGTCTGAAAAATACGGTAATTAATACAACATTTTATCCACCCTTCTATGATAAATATTTACACTAGTGTCATATTCCTGCACAGTTTTAACAGAGGTTTGTAGAGGTTGTATATTGATGTAAAGACTGGGCTCACGTATGGCGTGTTCTCTACTTCACCTTTTAGTAATTAACATGTAGGTGAGGATATAAATAATAATTTAATAAAAAAGTATATGGAAATCCATCACATTATTTATCTTGAGTCCTCTGCCAAGTAATTTATGGAAATCCGATTTGTTTGAATTTTAAATCCTGTTTAAAATTTCATTTCTTCCCAGACAAGCGACCCCAGTCTTTTAAAAGTCTCCCTTTAGTTCTTTCATTTTCCTGTTTATTCAGTTTGCTCCTCCCCCCTCCTGATGCGCTCTTTGGGCTCTGTCCATGTAACTCCTTTCATCTTTCTCTTCTTTTGTGTCCATCCAGGTCCCCCCACCCCAGATGACATCCCCATCAGGCCTGCTGGCCGGCGTATTGTAGTGCCCCCCGGTGGTCGTTCCAACATCACATCCCTCAGTTAAACAGCAG
>OOFC01013445.1:16531-44396 GCA_900323345.1 Pseudochromis fuscus | reverse complement strand
GGGAAAGATGCACAGGAAAGAGGAAAGAAGGGAAGGAGCTGAGGAAATGTGGCTTCTGTGATGCGAGGAATGAGCTCAGAAACCGAGCTGTTGAAAGAGAAAGGAGGACAGGTCCAAGCAAAAGAACAAAAGCAAAGAAGCCAGAGAACAAAAAGTCAGATATGAGACGACAACGAGGTGAAGAGGAAGCAGAAAGTAGACAGAGAAGAGTGAAAAGGTGAAGAAACTGCAAGACTCAAGGAAGAAAAGTGAAGATTTCATTCACAGCAACACCCGGCTGAAGCAGAATATTTGTAACGATGCAGTAAATAGTGGTGTTATTTGATGTTTCATTTGTTAAATAATAAATGAAATAAGCCCAGCTTGATGTTCACTTGACACAATTGTGAGAGTGTGAAATGTTATCAGTAACAGAACAGACCAGCGTAACCTTTAATACAGGGCAAGCTGTGGAGCAGGATAAGGATGAGATACGAATAAAACTCTCTGTCTACCCTTTATGTTTGTATATTGCAGTATCAGCATATATCATAATATAGTACATCTCTCAATTGGGAAGCAGTTTATGAATAATATATGGGAAGTGTTTGGCTGACCTACAAAATTACATACCTGACAAATCAAAGTACTGTAACAAACTGATGCCAGAATTATAGAAAAATCCATGTTTTTAATGCAGTGTCTGTCACAATGGTCCCAAAGAAATCTCAGTGAAAAGTCTGTGATGGTAAAAGCAGGGATATAACCCCGAGGTATATACCATTGTTAGAGCCTGTATAGAAAATGAAGGAGGGGGTTGATAAATATTGATGCCACATGTTCCTTCCTACAGTCTGTAAGTGTGAGTCTTGGTTTTCTGCCCATCAGTAGATGATAATGAGAATATCTCTCATGTTATGTCTCGTGTTGTGCTGCCCAAAAAGTATACACATGAAAGGTCTTTTAACCAGCTGTTTCTGGGTCTTTGTTTTCCTCATTAAATTGCGTTTGCACAGGAAATAGTTCAGTCACAAGCTGGTTTAGTAGGTGTTATTGATCACAGGTTGTCTTAAACAATAGCAAAGCACCTTCCTGCAAATTATATTTCGATGAAACACTGCACGTGCATCATGAAATGTAATTACAAGGTCCAGAGCAAGTCAGTAAAGGACAATGTAAAGTGAACAAAAGCTTTGCTCCTCCACAGAAATGCATGATGTGTACTGTAGTTCCTTAATGAGCAACATTACCCAATTAAAAGCTGTGTCTCTAATAATGTCCAGGCTCATGGTCAATATGGACAAATAATGGCCATGAAAAAGAAACAGTTCTAAGTCAATAAAATGTAGCTTGCTTGCAAATGATTCACAGTAAAATCCCGGTTATGAAATGATGGGTTTCTGAAATGCTTGTAGTGAGCTTTTATTTTGAAATGGTTAAAGAAAGTTGGTATTTGCAGCATAATTCACAGCTCCTGATCCCATTTCAAGTGTGAAAACAAGGTTTTGTACTAAAACATGAATATTTCTACTCCCTAAACAGAGGACAATAGAAACAAAGGGGCGCCTCTAATACAAGCTGGCCTCTGTTTGAATAAATGAGGCCGACTCTTTCAGAATTAGCAGCATCTGTCAATAACTGATACAGTTACAATCCACTGTTTTCTACAAATAAGTAAAACAAATGTTTGGATAAGCATGCATCCCAGATGTAAAAAACCTGAGTGATGGACCTGCTGAGATCTGGGTCTCTGTACTGACGACTATCAAAAGAGACAAAAATGGCCCCTAAAACTACTTCCTCTCTTCTTGCACTTACGTTCCATTAGGGGCGAGATGGAGAACGTAAACCCAGCAGAGTGGTGGTTGCAACACTGAGCTGACTTCCTCCTCAGCTGTGATGTACCTCAGCAGGTACACAGATGACATGATTAGAAATGACATGAGATTTGCAGGATGAAGAGACAAAGACACACCTGCACTGCTGCAGACCATAATATCAGGAAATATTATTTAAATCACGTCTGCAGAGAGATTAATAACTGGTGTCTTTCCTCTGTCATTTCAACAGAATATGATCAACACCAGGATGCCACGCACAGTTTTTTTATGCTATTAAATGGGAATTGCAGACAAATCAGATTTTTAGCATCGGTAAAGAAGTCGAACACTTCATATTTTTAACGTTAGGTCAAGATCAGTGACATTTTCACGTTGCTCTCCATGAGCTTTGAAGGTTTAGATTTTCATACAGTTCTCATGCAAACGTTGTATCTGTGCAGCATTATCACTGCATCTTCTCCCCGATCTGTTTCAACAATTCCTCACAGAGTCAGGAAAAAATAACATCAAAATTTTCTAAAATAATCCCTTTCAAATGTGGAGAGAGAGAGAAGCTGCAGCATGAGACGAGGAGCTGGGGAAAAAATGGACTTTGTAAAGTATTGAAAATGTTTGGGGAGACGTAGCAGCAGCAGCAGCAGCAGCAGCAGCATGTGTTTTCATGTTGCTGCGTGGCCTCAGTGACACACTTCTTCCTCTTCATACACCAGAACAAGGCAGATGAAGTGTGACCCACCCCACCACTCTGCTGATTTGCTATGTAGCCTTGTGTATGTGTGTGTGTGTGGTTAAGTGGGGGGTTATCAGCAGTGAGCCAGGAAGACCCCGCGGTAACAAAAAAATAGCTTTTTGCTGTCTTTGAAAAGTGGTGCAAGTGTGGAAAAGTGTAATTATCCCCTCAGTCTCATCAGAGTAGAGGGAAAAAAAGATATTTTGTTTAGTGTGGTTTAGCTCTTCCACAAATCATCCATCATCCACCAAAACAGCATGACCAGTAACCACACTGCAGTTTTATTAAAATCATTATTCTCCACTAGAGAAATCATTTTAATTTGGTTTGGTGCAGCATTCCAGTGTTCATCACATGCAGTTATTGCTCTACAGTCACACAGGATTACAACACATGAGGAAGTGAAACTAATATAAAAACACTAGTTTTACTCAATTTGCAGAGACCAAAAAGACCAAAAATACCATAAAATAATGAAAATAACCATCTCTTAAGAATACAGTCATTTTCCATAATTAAAAAAAAACTGGTTTTAGCTTTAATTTTACATTAGATCTTGGTTAATTTTTGGCTTTTTAATGTTTAATGAAGAATATTTACACACATAAAAACAAAAAAAAAGTTAAAAACACATTTATTCAATGTGTCTGTTTTGAAAACCTTCATAATTACACCAAAAAATGTATGAGTAAACAAACAAATCAATGTAAAATTACAGAACCAGTGTTTTACTGAATGTGTTACACTTTGTTACTTTATTTATTGCATTACACTTGGATTGAAAATATTTAATGTATACATAAAAAGTTAATATTTGATACATTTATGATTGAATTACAGCACTGCCCCTTTAACAGCAGATTCATCAGTCGACTCAAAATGTAGAAGATGGAGAAAGTGCTGAAAACCCGAGACAAGGGCAGGGAGTCCACCAGGTCCAAATCAGTGTGGACAAACAAAAAGCCTCAGACCAGTGTCAGCTCAGTAACTGCAGCCATGATTCTCTGGACACAAGTGGCAATTACATCATAAACACTACAACTTCCTGTAGCAGCAGGACACTCAAAACAAGAGGTCATCATGAAGACACACTGAAGCTGATGATGTGCCACTTATTAGTTTTTTCTGTTTATAGTGTAGCGCTGTGATTCGCCCTGCATCCATCTACCAATCCCACAAATTGATATTGATTTTTTTTTAGGGTTTTTTGCAGTTATTGAGCTCTCTGTCCTACTGACATCATTTTCAGTCGACATGAGCTACAGTAGTGGCTGCTAAGAGTTGTTATTTCTGTACATCAGCTCACCCAGACTGGTGTGACTCATCCACGCTCGTCTCCATTTTGGTCATCATTTTTCTGTCACTGACTTTCTGGCTCCAGCAGAGGATGATGACTTTCCCTTCATCGTGCTTTTTATTTCCACCACAGACAAAACATCATAATAAATAGAAAACTGCTCCTACCTTTTGTACACAGGTTTTGTGTATTTTGGCTATTAATATCCACTGGAAGCACAAAATCACAGATGCAGCAAACTGTGGGAAAAAAACTTAATTTTTATCATTAAAATATTGTTGTAGCTTTAATTTGACATTAAATACTTTATCTTACTTATGTTTCATAAAGATTGTTGACAAACTTATCAACAAGGAAACTGATAAAAACTCATTTAATTAACTTTTTAAAGAGTTATTTAAGATTTTTCTCAATTATGTAGAACAATATTTTTTATACATTATATTTTTATATTATATTTTATATATTAGATGTAAATTTACAGTACTATTACTATTTTATATTTTTATTTTTTATGTACTTCAAACATAAAGACAATTTGTCAAATTAAAAAAATGAATCTGTAAAAAAAATTCAGTCGAACTGACAGATTTGGTGTTTCCTGTTTATTGTTTTTTTTCCTTCGTACTTTGACAGTAAACCTCTTCTCATCCGTGTTTAAAAGCAACGCCACAAAAACCATCTGACATCTCACAACTGCTACATTGTCAGTCAGTATTAAATCATTTCTTTTTTTTTTTTGATTAACATTATGTCCATTGCCAATAAGCAAGGCAGCGTAGGATCAGTGTATTTCCTGCATGTTACTCCAGCAGCCAGAGGAGCAGAGCTGGTGAACACACAGCTAACAGCATAGCAGCAGATTGTCTCTGACAGCCGAGGTGGAGCCGGACCCTTCGTACTTTGACCTTCCAATTTTCTATTGCTTTCTCCTTTCATTTGTTACCCATCTGTTGGCCACTTGGACACAGAAATCAATGTGAACCTAATCAGAATAACAGTGAGGTGGGCTACCAGTAAAAATCAATGCACAGGAAGGTGAAGAAGTGCAGAATCTTCAGTATGTTTGGTCAGATCACATTTTAAGTATTTGGAACAGACAAAGCTCCCGAGCAGAGAGAATTTAGCTAACTTTCATCACGTGGATTTATCATAATAACATCTGTAGCTTACGCAGACGTTTGGCCTCAGAGCAGCATGACTTCTGTGGGGACAGACATATTAAGTTATAAAGAAAAACCAAGCAAAACTCCAACCAGCCAAGTCTGCAGATTTAGATTTAGATTTTTTTTTTGTATAGGAGGAAGGAGAAACTGAGTTCACCCTTGTTTCCCATCACAGCTGATTGGTATGGGCAGGGAAGTGAGTTCTGAAGGCCAGAAAGCTCAGAAGCTGACCCACTCTTTGAGTTATTGGTTATGATAAGAGCCGGTGCTGTGAGGCAGTGCAGAGCTCACTCATCTCTCTCTCTCTTTTTTCCAAAAAAGTCTCATACTGTAACTAACTGCAGGTTTCTTAACTTGTAAAGTCATCGGATGAATGAAACATGAGTCTGCATTAGTGGACGGTCATCCTTGATGGTCATACAGCTATCACAGGACGATGCAGATCCTTTCCTGTTCACTGCAGAGCTGAAGTGAGATGCTGCAGAATAATGCATGTTACTGATTCCTGTCATATTCCTGCAGATGCGAGGCCCTTATTCTGATTATCTGCTCTGCGCTGATTGTAAAAGCAGTGCTCCAACCTGAGACATAACATACAGGAAATCATTGTCATTTTCATCTGTGCCCCCAGAAACAACGGGAACACTCACATGTGGAAGAGGACTCACAGAATTCATGGTTCTAAGCAGAAGTGAATCTCACAGTCCCTCCATTTGAGGTCTCTCTGTTGTCACTTAGCAACAGCTAATACACACCCTGAGTGGTGGCAGGGTGTGCATGTTAAAAGGTGCTGTGTGGCGGCGGCGGCGATCTGTTGCTTTCATATTGGATTCAGAATTCAGAGTTGTGTTTTGTTTTTAATGTCGTCCACGATTCCCCGCCGACAATCCCCACTGACTTATTTTTCCAATAACTTTTAATCTGTTGTCATCAGGAGGCAGCTCACCAGTGGAGTCACAGAGCTGCTGGTGTTACTAACCAGCAGGGGAAATGTCTAAAGCTCCAGTCTGCTCATTAATAACAAGAGAGCAACTAAATGAGTCCACAGCAACACCCTGTGCTCTGTTTAACAGTTCACTTCAAATTCTTTGGGTCACAAACATCTGTAAATTAAGCTTCCTGTATGTTCAGTGTACAGCATGAGGTCCCATCAATCATATACGAATCTCTATGAATCAGGCTTTGATCAAAAAAATAAATCTTCAGCCTTACATAAATCTACCCACAGCCTGGGTTTGTAAGTAGTTCACACCTTCCACAGGTAGTGGGAAAAGTAGCAGCTGCAGTGGATCCCACACACACACACACACACACACACACACACACACACACACCGTAATCAAAGACTTCACCCTAACACCTGGCCTGAAGGAGTGAAGCAGGGATGAAGGGATGAAAGGTGAACAGAGAGCCACTTGAGGTCGAGAGATGCAGACAAAGACAAGAGGAGAGAGAGAGGGAGAGGGGGAGGGAGGAGAGGGAGGGAGAGCTGGGTTATTGCTGCAGGTATGAGAGCAAACGCAGCAGAACTCACAGCAGATCCGATAGATGTTTACTCCTTCAGGCGCAACACAAACTCTGGCTTTCTGCTCCTCTCTCTTCATTTTGAGCCGCGCTTTTCTGCGCTTCTGAAGATTCTTGTTTTGTTTCTCAATCTGGAGCTGACTCCTGGTCTTTCTGCCTTTGCTCTTCTTTGTGTCTTTGTGTGTTTGTCTTATATAAACCTGTCACCATCACCCGCTGGCCTGTCCATCTTCTTCTCCCTCCACCCATCCAGGGATTTTCTATAGATAGAAGGAGGAAGAAAAAATAAGTAGTGAACCTGAGATGGCTAAACACCTAAAACATGCTGTTTGGTCCATATACTAAATTAAAGGAGATGTGAAGCGCTGTACGGATGCTTCGGCTCATTTATTAACTAATTGTTGATTGATTTCAGTCCACTGAGGCAGCACAATGCTCCCAGGTAGCACCAGTTGTGTTACAGATGTTACATGCAGTGTGCAGTTTGAGGCAGAAAGCTGCTCATTCTCACACAAGCTAAACAAATAAATAGGAAAATGTATCATTATTTTCCACATTTGTATTATCACAGTCATTATTACCACAGACAGATGGAGGCTCTCCACGGTGAAAATGCACAACTGAACCAAGGTCGGAGGCAAAACAGACTATTTAAAAACTCTTCTAGGGACAGCGAGGCCCCTGGCAAACACTGAGGTGCTGCTGTTTGCTTTGTAGAGCGGGAATCATTGAGGGATTTTTTTTCTTCTTTTCTGTTTTTTGAGGGAGAGGTTTTTGGTTGAAGATAGGGTTTTTTGGGTAACTTATTTTTTTCTTCTTGTTTTACTTTATTCTTATTTTGCACTGTAAACAGATCTGGCACTGTTCTTATTATTGACCTGGAAACATACTTGAAATTACACCACTTTTTTTTTTTTGATTTTTAATTATTATTATCCTAAAGTGTAAAAAAAAAAAAATCTGTATGTTTGCCACCTGCATATACTAGTTTTAATTAACTTTTTTTCCGGATGCCTTTTATTCTTCTTGAATATGTGTCTAAAGTAGTTGATTTTGATCCAGAAGACAACAGATTTCATGCAAAGACCAAAAATAAAAAGACATGAATCCAGTCCATAATACTACTTGACTTTCATCCACTGCCTGTGCTCATCAGGCTCATCCCATTGAACCTTATGAGAACATAAACCACTCAAATAAACTGATTAATATACTGTAAGAATGGCCTTTAAAAGTTACAAGTAAATGGAGGCAGTTTGTTTCTAACAGATCACTTGTCTTGTGTCTTGTGTCTCTGTAGTTGCCAAATGCATAAAATGTGATGAACTAGACCTTAACAAACAGTTTGTGTGTTTACTCCTGCAGCTCCAGTCGGACCAGGACCACGGCAACGGCGTAGTCAAGTACGTCCTCTCTGGCGAGGGGGCCGGCACCGTCTTTGTCATTGACGAGAATAACGGCGACCTGCACGCCACTCGCCGCCTGGATCGCGAGGAGAAGGCCTTTTATGTCCTCAGAGCCACAGTGGTGAACAAACGGACGGGTCAAAAACTGGAGCCGGAGACCGAATTCACCGTCAAACTCCACGACATCAACGATAACGAGCCTCAGTTCAGCAAAGAGGTTTACTTCGGCAGCGTACCCGAGAGGTCTGACATCGGTAAGGAAGCTGCACTTGTGTTAAGGAAAGCAATCGGGTGCTTTTGAGCTCTCTTCGTATTTTCTTTTACTTTGTCGCCTCCAGCAGCATTGATTTGTATTGATAAGCAACATTATGGAAAAACTACATGATTACATTTTGAGCAAGATCCTGTTCATAAACCCTCATCTCTTGTAATGGATCAATGTTTTAACACAATGATGTTACTATCTCACCACTAGAGGGCAATAATGTTCAGTCTGTAGCATCAGTACAGTAGGGTTATGCCAGAGTGGAGGTCTTGAGTGGTTTCGAGTATTCTTATGTCATCTCTCAGTAATAGTCATGTGAATGTGGATCTCCAGGTACATCAGTCATCCAGGTGACAGCTACTGATGCCGATGACAGTATGTACGGGAACAGTGCCAAACTGGTGTACAGCATCAGCCAGGGACATCCATACTTCTCCGTGGATCCAAACACAGGTATGTTTCCCAGTCATCCAGCATAACATCTAAAGTTTCTATAGACAGCATCGTCTGTAAACAGCCTCAGAACTTGTATTGTCGCTGCTTCAAAGTAACATCTTTAAAGTGTTTGGTCACTGAAACGTGTTAATGTGAAGTAGCAGCAGGAAATTTGAAAATAAAACAGACTGACATTTTGGAAAATGTCAGTGTCCCTTTAAGTTTGTCTTTTTTGCTAAGCTAGGCTAAACCTGGGGTAACATTTGTTATCACACCAGCAAAAATCTCAGTGGACTGCTCTGCTAATATAGCAAAGAAGAAAAAAAGCTACAACACTTACTGGAAATATTAAAAATACTGTATCTAATTTGCTCTTTTTACAAGTGCCACTTCTGGATTTCACTCCTCCGTGTTCGTTTTATTAAATTGTATGTATTAGATCTCTTGTGGAGGACATTTTCCACAAGTGCCTGCATGAACACCAGAATGTAGTTTGTGGAAAGCCGTGTGAATCGACAGCATCGCAGGCAGTTTGAATGGGGTGCTTTTCTTTGTTGTAGCTTCATATCTCATTTTCTTCGACATAGCCCTCTGGAAAGAACTAGTATTGAAAGTAAATATACACTTAGTGCACCTTCACCTCGCACATTTATGTGTCTACTACACTGAATAAAGAAAAAGAAAATGGTAATATCTCCCACTGTTATATCTGCCTCTGTAAAATAAAAAAACAGGTTGGTGCAGCCCTTTCCTGATCTTATGTACTGTCTCTGTAAATAAAAAAGTCAGTCATCCATTTAGATAATCAGCACAGTAATCTCCCTCTCTGCGCTCATCTGTTTGTTTCTAACAAATAGAGGAGTCAGGGCCGTGGTCAGATTACAGCTGGCTGTGGATTACGCAGCAGTGATAGATCGCGTTCTCTGATGCAGAAAGCAGAATGTGAAGGAAAACAAAAAATACTGAAGCAAAACAGCGACTGTGACTCAAGGACCACTGGCACTTGAAGGAGTAATAGAACAATTTGGGAAGTACACTTCTTTGTTTTCTTTCCAATTGTCAGATAAGGAAGCTGATACTGTGTTTACGTGCTGATTTCCAATACTGAAGATTTCAGTAGCTGATCTGATAGCTGCTGCAGCTTAAAGGCAAAGTCACAGGAAAGCAGATCCACCGGTACAATACTCACTACAGTAACAGTGCAGATAGGCAAATTAAGCTACAATGCAAATATTGTTAGCAGTACATACCTTTCAGATAATGGGCCTGTTATTTACCTACACTGCCTCTTTTTGAGGCCAGCTTGCATCAGAGGCAGGACTCTATCGGTAACAGCCTCCATGTGATAAGTTTAATGAGTCCCACTTCAATATGAACCCTCGTTTTCATGCTTAATAGATCAAGACATTACAGCTAATATATTATGCTGTTGATACAATGTCTTCCTGTAACGATTTCAAAATAAAAGTCCACTATTAAGTCTAAGCATTTATTTTGAGGAAAATCCTTCTGTTCATTTTGTGGGCTTTTATTTTGAAATATCTGCAGGCCATTATTAATTTATTCCCTACATTTTTTTCCACAGTATTTTGTATTTTGGCTCCAGCTTTTATTTGAACATATCAACCACCTTTTTTCATTTGAGGAAATATGGTATGTTTCAGAGGCTCACAGTAACAAACGCGCCATTTCAATATGAGGGTAATTGTTTACTGTGCGGGTCTGAGCAATTAAACACAAGTATATTTTTTTAGCTTTAATATTCAACAGTGGTAGGCAACAGCAACAAAGGTCAGCACAGCTCGGGCCAAAGTTGAATCTTTGTCCAATCACCCATGTACAGCCACCACAGTTTCCCACACAATATGCAAAAATTATGCTATTTTAGCTATTTTTCTGGAGTAATATGCAGCTACATATTAAAATGCAACTGGACACAGTTGAAACCAGGTTGTGTTTTCCTAGTTGGACACCAGCAGAAGGACATGTTGAGTTATTAGAGTAACTTGAGGCTAACAACCGTGAGGCTGGTATCATTGAGATACATGCATCGTTCACTGATATGAATCTAGTTTGGCAATGCTGGACTCTGCCAGTGTAGCTCCACTTTCACAGGGGAAATCACCCAAATGCAGCAAAAAGTATCCCAAATCTGGCAAATAGAAACAAATCCAGCTCATAAGTCCAGACTATGTTTTTATATGTCTGTTTATCTACAGGTTAAACATATGACCTACACACTGTAGGTCATATGTTTTGTAGCTTAGCAGTCAGCTCTAAATGTGTCGTAATTTTACTGTGAACCAAGCCAGGCGACAGTTTGCCCATCTTCAGTCTTCATGCCAAGCTTGGACTAAATGCATCCTTGCTCCAGCTGTGCACTTAAGCCACACATATTCACAATTTCAGTTTTATTAATTCAAATTAAGCTTTTATTTAGAAGAGCAGCTGGGTCTCGCATTTCTGACTAGTATCTGTACCAGATGATTTGCAAATCCAAGTTTAAATGATTTAAAGTGGCTTTGGCATCCTGATCAGATGATTAGAAACACCACTGTAGATATGCCTGATTTTATCTGTAGAACAAGACTAACAAGCTGTGTATTGATTGGAAAAAACAAACTAAATGTGTGTAACAGATGGTAGTTTGTCTTTCCACCACCCACAAAAGAGACAAGAGCAATGTACACCTGTTTTAGTAGAGAAAGTCAGCTTCATCCCACCCTAAGAAATACATTTTAATTAGAAACACCAGTGTTCAATGTTGTTCTGTGAGCCTGTGAAGTTTAGCATTATTCTGATGATGAAGACAAAGCAACGTGAAGAGAGAAAGTAACGTGTCATTTCTGTTCAGGTGTGATCCGGACAGCCCTGGGCCCTGGCGACATGGATCGCGAGCAGAGGGAGCATTACCAGGTGGTGATCGAAGCCAAAGATATGGCCGGGCAGAGAGGAGGGCTCACTGGCACCACTGTGGTTAACATCACTCTCACCGATGTCAACGACAATCCTCCCCGCTTCACTCAGAGTAAGACAACGCCTCTGAAGGAGGACAGATTGCATACAAATGATGAAACACTGAGTCACACACATGCATTAATTATAAAGTCCAGAAGCAGAGAAAGCCAGGAAAACTGCTCGTTTTTTTTCCATACCTTGTTAAATAAGAACAATTTACTCACCAGAAGTTTTTCCCTGAGCGTGGAAACGACTGAAATGTCACAGAGTTTATACCCACAAATCAAATTTCCCCTCAGGTGTCAGTGAGGCATTGCATTTAAATGGCAGCCACCTCTGAAAACATTTAACATTTTACCTTTTAATGGGAAAAAAAACCCAAGACTTTTGAAGCAGCAAAGCGTGTAAACACTAATGGAAATTCTGATTTGTGTGTGAGGAACAACTGTTGCTTGTGCATATAGTGCAGATGTCAGTTGTGTATCGCTTCCACATGTAAGTGGAGCCGTTGTCACTAAGATAACGGTGATGAGGGGATTTCTCTTCACTGATTTCATTGATTCGGAGCATCTCGTAGTGGAAGAAGAGTGTTTCAAGTCATTTTAGTTCAAGCTGAAGTGGAATCAGTTGCTTTTCTCTCATCTCAAACTCCCCAAACCAGGAACAGAGAAGCTGATCTTAATAAATCTCAGCATAAATATTGAAGGCTGGAAAACAATGTTGGTCCCGAAAGACCTTAAAGTCCACCTGAAATTAAACATTTCTTTTGACATCTTGCAGTTTCAACCAATAGGATCATTCCATCCACCTGTCAATCAATCTGCTGTGGGCGGCACAGTTCAGATTAAGGATTAAGCAGCAGCCGTAGTAGTAATTAGTTTTTATAGAATGTCATTGAACACGACTTCAAGTCTGTTATTAAGGGAAGGGAAGCAGAAACAGCTTCACTCCAACCAGAAAACCTCCTGCTTTTACAAAACAAGCAGTCACTGGTTCGATGGCTTTCACTGTTTTGAATGGTGGCAGCCTTGTTCAGCAGAGGGACAGGCCAGCTAACGCTCTCTTCACTGCTGCAGTCGACCATGGTTCCACTTGCACTTGCGTGACCATGGCAACTACATAAACAACACCAGAAGAAGAAGTTGTTTTTACTGGAGTGTGACTTTTCTTAATTATACATGTCATCAACAACAGTGGGAAAAAGCACATCAGTGAAGACAAGTGATAATAGAGCAACTTTTTTAAGTTTAGCTTTTTAAAGCCATGTTGTGATATTACTTAGTAAGAAGAGGCTAGTTTATTTATATACAGCTCATATACACTGGCAGTTTTAAATACAGAGGCGGATAAAATAACACAGAGAAGCAAGTGATTAAGAAAATATAAATGCTTTAAAACTGTTAACAGAGAAGTAACAGAATAAAAGAGGAATCCAAGAAGTCAGCTTAAAGAACAGAAAGGACTTAAAGGGAGTTGAGTACAAAAGCTCAGTCAACAACAAGCATCTAAAAACAGCTGTGTTTTAAGTCTACATTTGTGACTAAAAGCTGCTTCACCATGTTTAGTTGTGATAATGTTTAACACCACCAGCCTTCTCTCCGATGATTTGAGAGTTCTGGCAGGTGGGTACTGCTTAACCATATGCTGCCCCATTCAGTAATTCACAGTCGAGCAGCAGTGTTTTAAAGTGAATTCAGTGACTTAACCAAAGCCAGTGTAAGGAGATCTTACTCGAGCAGTTGAAGTTGTTAGGAGGTAAAACTTGTGTCATTTTGCCAACGATTTCCTGTGTTTAAAGCTCGAATCTGCTTTGTGGATGACGGTACAGCACTTTGGAGGTAAGCTGGGGGCTGCAGTGTTGGCATTGTACCTTCATTCAAATTACAGAACATGGACTTGGCAGGCGGCAGATGCACACATCATTTGTACCCTCATTCTGCCAGGAAGAGCCCCCAAACTGTAAAGTGGCAGGGGAGGAAAAATAGAGACGATGAAGGAAGAATTCAAGCAACAGTGGCAAAATGGAAGTTTGGACAGATGGAGGGATGAAAGAGGACTGAAACTTAGGAGAGAAAGACCATATGAAGATGTAAAAATGTTCCAAGATGAAGATGATTTGAATGAAATGGTATTGGAGAGGTAACCTGTTGGTCAGGGGAGTTTGATCTAGAGGTTGGTCCGTTTGTAAAGACACTGTGCTCAAGAAATTACAACACACATTTTCTCCTTGTTAACCTGATATAAATAATAAAATACAATATTCCAGTCACAAAACAAGCCTGTAAATGCAACATTCAGCATGGATGTTCTCACTGTTCACGTTTTGTGCTCACAGTTCTTGCTCACAGCATTGTTACACATCAGTAAATAACTGCTCAACCAACACGCCAGAGGACAAAATGTGCCGCGCTTCAGACGTTGCAGCAGACTTAATGAAGTTTCTAACTAACTCTATAACTCATCCTGTCCGTCACAGCAGGAGCGCCGCTCACTCCCAGCATGTCAATCCATTCAGAGTCCAGCTTTTTCCGCTGGAGAAACGAAGCACTACTTTATAATTTCACCAGCTGTGTGGGTCCTTCCAGGGGAATTAGTCCAACTAACATTAATTCTTCCCGAAAGCCTTCTTAATTAATTAAACTTAATTAATCCTTAATCACTGGAACAGTCTCACTGTAAACATGTGCGCTTTGTAGCAAGAAGCACAATCTCTCTCAGGACCTCTGTGGATTCAACAATAACGCCGTCTATTTATAATACCTTCTCTAAATCTCGCCTTGACATTATAGTTTCAACAGTTGTGGCTTAAGGCTGCAACTAACTGGTGTTTATTGTTTAATCTGTAGATTACTGTTCAGAATAATCCACATCATTTAGTCAGGAAAATGTCAGGAATGAGTCTCCTGTCATTTTAAAGTTAAAAGAACCTTAGAAGAGTCTTTGTCATTGTACGTGGTTTACACAGCGCACAACAAACTGACCTTTACACTCCCAACATAGGCTCCTAACAATCCCACACACACTCAAAGGGGCCCTGTAACATGCGTGGAGAAGCTACGGAGTGAGGGGTTGGGAGGGTCGGTGCCTTGCTCAAGGGTACCTTGGCCAAGTCATTACCCACCGAGCAACCGCTGCCCTTTAAGAAGGAAACAGTTTGAATTTTCAAAATGTTTTCGACCATTTTCAAGTTAACAACATGAACAGTGCCATTTCTATCCTCCACTTTAATGTATCAAAAAATAATAATAAATGCAAAGTTGAGTAATTCATAAGCCCCTGAGCCAACATGGCAACATCCAATCCCTGAAGGCTCCACTGTCAAAGGGATACTCCAGTAGCTGGTACTGTACTTCCACAAAGTTTCAGGACAATATTAATAAATACAGAGTGAATTAAATAGTGTTTAATCACTAATTTTGGTCAAGCTCCAAACAATCTTGGCTCCTTCAGTGGAGCTTGATAGCATCTCTTACTGCTCTGTCTCATAAACACCCCCAGTTTGAAATGCAGGGGTCTGAACTGAGAAAAAACCTGATGATACTTATTATTATGAGAGTTTTCAAAGGGTGAGTAACACTCCTCATTAGTGAGGTGAGGTGTAAAACTGTGGAGTGTTTGTTTTTAAAATAAATAAAAAATCTCACCTGTGTGACAGTGGCTCTTCCTGTGGAGTCTAGCAGCAGCGTCATAGAGGGACTAAACAAATCGCATGCATACTAATTCTGGCAACGATTCCCATGGCAACAGACCCACCTCGGTCAGCGCTAATGCATAAATAGATACATCTATAGATGCAGAATTACTCATCAATTAAAGCTGGTGCTCAGTGTGAGAGCAGATTAGACTGTCCAATTTTGCCATCTAATGTTGGTGATTGGAACTTAGTGTATAGGCTCCTTTTTTAAATGTTTTAATTGAAGCTAGTCTATGGTAACGCTCGGTGCTGTATTGTAAGCTTCTGAGATGAGCCACAGCTAATCCAATAATGCAGACAGCATTGCTGTCAACAGAACACAGAGTTCACAGAAATAAAATGTCAAGTACACATGTTCTGTTGTACTATCCCATAATCTTTAAAGGGTCATTCCACCAAAATTACAAAACAATGTGTTTTTTATTGGCTCTGCGTGGCCTAGGCAGTTTAGGTTGGTGACTTCTGACCTGACAGGATAGCAGTGGAGCAGCTTTTAGCTGAAATACTCTGTATAAAAACTGACAGCGTGCTCTTTAGAGTATCCAGTGCAACAAGATCACTGTCTCCAGAAAACTATGTTGCTGCTGAATTTTTTAAATATCATTTTTTCAGCACTGTGAGCCAAGACAGACAGGATCAGAGCAACTCCCCAGGGCTGTGGACCCCCCGCAGCTCCGGAGGTTTGCTATGAGGAAATTAAAATGTATAACCTGAAGTGATGAGGGGTCTTAAAGTTTCCTCTGCATTTTTAACTAATCTTAGTCTGTTTGGTTTTAATACTTTTATAACTTCAGTTAGTGTTATGCTCGCATGATGCATATTCAAGAATATATTAAGTATTTTTTTCTGTGTATTAAGCATATTAATCCAATCACCTTAGTGACACATAGCAAACCTGGGGCAGGTTATAATCCCAGAAGGAGTTGGTTTCTGTATCTCACCAAATTATAATTAATCATTGTGCAGTTTGTTTTCCACTCAGTGCCTGATGGGCATTAAAAAGCAACAGAATAAATACACAATGCAACAAGACTGAGAGGGAATCAGGGACTTCAGATTTTAATTTTACCCTGAGACACCACTGCTGGGTAATCAGACCCAGAGCCACAAAGATCATTCTGTTCACCTCTACTGTAAGAAATGTCAGATGGATGTCTTAATATATATATGCGCCCAGTCAATGGGTATATATTTAAGACATCATTTCATAGGGTGTATAAAAACCAAAACATCAAAGTACATTTAGCAAATATTCTCTGAACAAGCAAAACATCCTCCGACCATGACTCTGCCTCGCCTGTGTTAGACAGTGCCAGCGACAGAGGTGTTTTTAATCATGTTAGTTTAAAGTCTGAAAGAATTCTTGTCTTTGGAAAAAGTTGAAATCATTCATCGTGAACTGCTGAAAATAGCTACAACATTTAAAAAGCACTACATAGAATTTTTTTAAATGTAAAACTAAGAAAAAAAGTTGAACATTTATTTATTTATTTATTTTTGAACATTCAAAAACAACCCTTATAATGATGGTGACCACTTTAAGAAAGCATAGAGGTTAAAAAAACATTGAACATTTCAAAATGTATAAACAGTACAAAAAACTTGAATATCCACATGCATGTCTGAACATTTTGATATTCAATCCTGATCACATCTTTGTGTTCAGATGTTTGCTGTCATCTGAACTCTTCTCTTCAACGGTGCCTTTAAGATGACGTTCAAACCAGGTGATGTACTGATAAAAATGTGCAACTTGATTGACAGGCCAACAGCACATGGGTGTTACAGTAAAGTGAAGTGAAGATCAAGTGTGACCTTCACACTTGTATCCATCATGGATAAGTAACTTTAAAGTGCTAAGAAAAAAGAAAATTGTTCAGTTTTCTACACTGACACTGTGCTTAGTTGTCAAGACGACACCATTTCATTTACGATTGCTGCTATTACAGCAGCACAGCAGCTACATCGGTCTGAGCCACCTTGTGTAGTGCAGTTCACTTTAATTCAGAGAAAAGAAGTTTGAACATAGGTGTAGATGTACTATAGCGTGTGTGTGTGTGTGTGTGTGTGTGTGTGTGTGTGTGTGTGTGTGCGTGTGCGTGTGCGTGTGCGTGTGTGTGTGTGTGTGTGAGTGTGTGTTTGTCTGTCAATCAGCAGGGTTTCAGTGACTGTGGCAGTGTAAAAGTCTACTGCTGTTCTGCTGGCCTCAATCACATCAATCTCTGCTCTAATCTGTAGAAATTGACATAAAGGCAGAACTTCCTCCCCTTCATTCTCTGCCACTGCAGCTTTCTGAATCCTTCTCTTCATCGTCTAATTGTTTTTCCCTCTCTCTCCGCCTCCGCCACATTCAATCAGGCAGTGCATCAGAGTGACAGTTTCTCCCTCCTCTCCTCCGCCCAGCACTAGCACCCATTCACCCAGTGTTTCCATCTCCAGTGCAGGGTGCAAACAAGATCACACGAGGATCTGCTCAACAGATTGCATGTGGTGCTATCATTCTGTTTAAGTCAGCACTCTTAACAGACACACACGTACACTCGTGTCGTGCCAGCATGAAGACAGATTGAATGTTTCCTGTGAGCTAACGTGAAACCCGGTCCTTAATCTTCAGGTCAGGAACTGGTTCTCGTATAGATAGAAAACTCACACACAGTCATGCGCACCTTGGTCCACACATGTCAATTCATTTCACTTCACACCAGGACTCCAATCAGTGCTGTCGGTGTCAGAGCCAAAAGGCAACACAATCTCCAACCAGCCAGAAAGAAAACTGAGTGGAGATGAAATTTGCTTCTCCGCTCTTTACCTCTGGGCTTTGCAGCAGACTCCCACTTGTTTGTTTCAGTATTTTGCTAAGAGATGGATACGTAAATACAGGAATATAAAGAAATGTAGCTCTCAGTGGCTACATTGTTTCAGTATGGGGTTGTATTAGGTTGAGCAATACAGCAAAAACAATGATCATAGGACTGTTTCGCTAAGGGTTGTTAGCGAGTGTGCGCTGGGTGCTCGTGCTGCCACTGTGAACCAGCACACAGTACACTGGGTGAGAGTCTACCTTTGTAATGGTGGGAAAGGTTTGTTATGTATTTTGTTTTCATCTTTCTGTTGTTTGTTTAGGTTTTGTATGTTGTATGTTTGTATGTATTTTGTTTTGCTTTGATCAGGTTTGGTCATTAGTTTGGTTAGCTTTATCTTTGGTTTGGCTTCCTTGTTAGGCTTAGTTTAGTTTATCAGTGGTTTAGTTTGATTATGTTTGGTTAGATAGTTTGTTTTTTCAGGTCTTGTTTGTTGGTTTGGTTTAGCTAGGTTTGTGCTTAGTTTTGGTATTTTGATAATGTTTGATTTATTTGTTTTGATTGGTTTGGTGCTTGGATTTGGTTTGTGAGTTTGGGTTGGTATTGGTAGGGACTAGAGCCCCTAAAGGGACATGAGGAAAAAAAAATGTTAATGGAAAAAAAAGGTGGCGGTATCTAATGCGCACCAGATAACTATCTCGTGCACACATAAAAGGATCTTGCGCACGAGTTAGCATTTCTGGTTTACAGAAGAGGCTGAATTTCCCGGTCCATCTTAAAGTAGCATAACGCCCGTGGATGTTCAATAATTTTCAAGCTAATTAGAATAAATTCTGCATACTCTTCTGTACACTACCAGATAGTTATCTGGTGCGCACTAGATACCGGCACACCTTTTTTTTTTTTTTCTTCCCTTCTTCATCAAAATTTTTTTTTCTTCATTTCCCTTTAGGGGCTCCATAGATTGGTTTGCCATTTTGTTAATTTTTAGTTTGGGAGGGTTTTTTGTGGCATTTTAATTTGGTTTGGTTAAAACTGTTAGTTTATATTTTGGGAGTTGAATAAATTTGGTGGTTGGTGCTGTTTTGTTTAGTTTAGTTTAGTTTAGTTTTTCCTTTTGGTGAGTGAGTGCAGTCCATCAGGCAGACTGCTAGCTTGATGCACAGTTACATACGTACATACACTTGTATTATGAAGATTTTAGCAGCAGCAACGGTGGCAGTGTTTTTCCTCTGTCCTGATAATATGTGCGTACTGTGTGTTCACATGAGCACATCTTTATCTCACTCTCTCTGTGGCTACACACACGCAAACACACACAAATATACCAAAACAGTGGCAGGCTGAGTACTGTCTAGCTGCCAGGGTGTATGACGCGTGCTGTTTCTCAGCAGCATATAATTACTCACTCAAGTGGTTTATACACACCACTACTAAGATGGAGCACACACACACACACACACAAACACATATAAAACTGCCTCAGGTTCATATAGCAGAGTGACATCTCATTTGCATTCATTTAGGTGTGTTTGTGCGCTTGGACTCTGTTTAGCGACTCAAACGAGCTGATTTCTTTTTCTTTTTTTTTTTCCTTTTTTTTTGAGACTGTGTGTTTGTTTCACAATAAGGGAGGAAAAATCTTAGCAGCGGACATCTCTTCTCTGCAACAAACTGATGGCAAAACACTGCGTTAGCACTTATTCCAGAGAACAAAAGGATACATCACGCTCACAAAAAATACATTGAAATGCTTTTTTTAATGATCGTCAGCAGTCTGGCAGACAGACATTGTTCCAGCGCCTGGCTTCCATCAGCATTTACACTACTTTTTTTCTTGGACCGAGAATGCTTCTTTTGTTCTTGCTGTCTACCTGTCTAACCTTCTTTATGAAGTTCTCAGACAACAGAAAGATGTTGTTTCTCCGTTCAGCATTTATACTGTCGTGATTTTTTTCAAGGCGAGACAAACTTTCTTGACGTCTTGGTTTGGAGTTTATGTGGTCCATCCATTTTCTGTGGTGGGTATTATGAGAGTGTCAGACTGTACCCGGCAAAGAAACATAACAATGATGCTCGGTGTGTCATGGTCTCGCCTTTCTGACTAAACCTCTTTTACCTTGACTAAGCTTCTACATTATCGCAGCAAGTTAGAAGTTAAAGTTGCTCATTAGATTTATTACTCAAAGCATCTGATATGGCTGAATAGATCTCCCATTTAGATAAATAAGGTAGATAGGGCAGCTTCCCACACACAAAGCATTTCAGTCTCCAAACAAAATTATATTCTTCAAAATACATTGAGGTTATTACTCAAATCAAAAGCCTGCAAATCATCAATGTCATTGCAGTTGGAGATTATAATTAATGTAACCATGATACTTGATATGCAGTAAAAAAACACATCAATCAGATCATAACTGTATTATTACCCAATCACTCTAAAGGAAATTCTCACACAGGCTTCAGGACCTTGTGGTTTTTCACATATTTTGTCTTAATGCTGCAAAGATGATGAGAACATTGCAATAAAAAGCATTACTTCCAGTGGTCTAGCTCATCTAATCTAGAAATATCCTCCCATTTTCAGGATTTATTAGTTTTGTTTTTGTGTGTTTTTGTTTTTTACAGCGTTATTACAGTCTGAGAATAATTTTAAATGAAATAATGGCAACGAGCAAGTTACAGTTACACGTGTTTATTTGTAATTTTGCTCCACGTCTGACCGTCTGTGTTGTTTTTCAGGTATTTACCAGTTCAGAGTTCCTGAGTCTGCCAAGTCTGGCACTCCAGTCGGGAGAATTCAAGCCACCGACAGAGACATCGGGAAGAACGCTGAGATGTACTTCACCATTGTCAGCGGAGACGGCATGGACATGTTTGACATCTCCACTGACAAAGACACTCAAGAGGGAGTCATCACTGTCAGCAAGGTGCGAGGGAGGTGGACCCAACTGTGAGCTCAGGATGCTGCTAATCACATTCACAGCACCAATCTGAAAAGTGGATTTATAAACTGTTTTTAGAGTAGGAGAACAATTAGAAGGAATCACAATGAGAAACATCTTCTAAATAGGTTAAATGATGATTTAATTTCAAAGTGAGTGTAATAAATTGCAGCAGAGAATATCCCAGTTGTCGTTACAGTGAAAATAAAAAGTCAACCTTTTGTAAATAATGTGAAATCTATAGCTCTCCTGATGCCCCCGTTCAAATGGGGCCAGCTTTTAAATATCTTGATATTTCTCTCACGGCATTGGTTCAATCAAATTAATTCTAAAGCAGTGATTCAGCAGATCCCACACTTTGGACTCATAAGGATCCTGCCCACGTAGTCTGTTTTACACGTACTGTTAAATATGCAAAGCCCAGGCATGCTTGACAGATGAAAGAAACCAAATTAAACTTATTCATCTTTACCTTCACAACCCCCAATCCTAGCCTTTGCAGCAGGCGCTAATACACAGGACCAAAGCTTTTTCATGCTGCTGGATTTTTAAAGATGATTCATAGTGTCCTCACAGAGTGTGTGTTTACTGATGTACAATCACAATAGATATTTAGAAATTCTTTTGTTCCTCTTGCTGACACAACCTAAGAAAGTCTGCGAGCTTCAACAAAGAAGTAATGATATTCTGTCAGCAGGATACGAGATGAGGACAATATCCAGGATTTCTTCAAGGAAGCACAGGCAGAGCTGTTCAAGTCAATCTGGAGCTTTGTTCTTGTTTGAAACAACATCCATGCAGCGTTGCAACAACCAACAGATTTCATCAAAATCATTTGCACTTTTGAAAAGCTATTATCATCTGTCATCAGATTGGATCTGTCAACTGCTTTATATCACGTTTTTATTAATGTTAGATTTTCCTCAGAAACAGCATGTGCTGTTTTTCTCCTGTCCTTTATCATTTAGACAGTAAGCAGCAGTGATCCAGTAAAATAGATGTGTCCTTCCATTCAATAAATCCTGCCTTTGATACTCGACTTCTCAGCTTTCAAATGTAATATTAAAACAATGATTGCCTGGTTGGATTACAGCTGAATGTGTTGTTCTACACATCATCAATCGTTCTGTTACTATCGCTGTGAGCAGTATAAAAACCCTGTCAGTGTGTGATTCAGTCAGTGTTTGTGCTTGTTAGTCAATCCCTGGATCTTGTTGATATGGGAGAGTCAGAATTAGCAATTCAGGCTGTTTGTCCTCTCATCTTCATCATTCGTCTAACAAACCACAAAGAAACCTTGTAAAAGGTGTCAAAGGACTAATATGGGTCATCATGATGAGCTGCTCTGATCATTCATTCTGTTTTAACAAAGCTTTAGAGGAAATGTGAACTGTCTACCATGAAAAACCCAAGAAGAATCATCACTGGAGGTTCCTGTCTTTCAGTTCATTGAGTCTCATTCAACAATGTCTTCAAAATCTTTGTATCCATCTATCACGTAGTAATAATGAGTCATGTGAAAACATAAGAAAACCCTCAGTAGTTCTGAAGTGGAGGAACTGCTGCAGGAAGTGAACAACACTCCTGTTTGTCAGGAGTGAATGTAAAATAATACAAAACAGATGCATTTGATGCTATTACTAGTTTGGTGAATGCTGTATCTGGAGAAGGACAAACAATCTGATCTCAAATCTGAGGCCAATTAATAACTAGAGGGGACAGATCTGTTAAGTGTTAACAATTACCTGAACTGGACCAGAACGTTATTGGGTTAATGCTGAACAGAGCATTCTTAGGTGAGCCGTCATTGGACGGTCTGGACTCAGACCTTAACCCTGTGATTTCATTTCCTCTCTCAGAGTGAACCGATCCAAATCTGATCTCAGATGATCTGTTCTGAAAAACCATGAGAACACTTCCACAGAAAACCTCAACCATGACCACAACACTTTCTTTAACAAATAAAATGCATGAAAATCTTTGATGCATTTTTTTCAGATTATGTGTAAACTATAAATAACCACATTGCCAAAGACAAATAATTTGAAAGCTTTTATTTGATAAACTGTCATTGAACATTTTCGAGATAAATCTCTAACACATCGTTCACTCCACAACAGCAGAAAGACAAAGTTAGCAACTAACTCCAAAAAGACTCTTTGTCTTGGCCCCACACTCTAATACTGCTAAGTGTTATATTTATAGGACTCATTTTTGTACTCCTAATGGCTCTTGGCAGGTATATATTTTATCTTAAGAGCCTTTGGCATGTTAGTCTGCCTACATCTTATAGAGAATAAATGTATTTTTTGGCCTCAGAGGAATTATACCTTTGCCAAGCAGTGTTAATGTGAACTTTATCTTTGCAAAGACACCATTACTGAACTTGTTTTATTCTCTTTGGCTCTGCAGCCTCTGGATTTTGAGAAGAAACCGTCGTACACCGTAGAGATCCAGGTCCAGAACACCCAGATAGACCCTCGCTTCATGTCCTCCGGCTCCAAAGACATGGCCACAGTTCGGATTGCTGTGGAGGACGTGGACGAGCCTCCACTGTTCGACAAAGCCAGCTACCTGATGGAGGTGAAGGAAGATGCTGCACTGGGTGCAGCCGTGGGCTCGGTCAGCGCCATGGACCCAGATGGAGCTCGCAGCATGGTCAAGTAAGGAAAACCTCTTATTTTCAATCTTTCTAATCTTTCTCCTCTCCAGGCTCTAAAATGCAATGCAAATTATTTTTCTACAGTTCTTTGAATGTAGATTTATTGTTTTACAGTGAACAAACCAAACTAAAACCCAGTTTCTGTTTTCTTGTACAGATTATTCTGCCTGTGAACTATATCTTGTGCTTTGTTTGGTCTTGTGGATTTAATGGGTACTATCTTGTAAATTATTTAAATCATCACTAAACAGCTTTTTTTCCTGTTACATTCTTGATGTCATGGCCAGAACCTCCTCAGAGCAGAGTAGGGCAGATGGGGACTGCTGCACATTTAAATTTATTTTCCAATTCAGGAAAAAAAAATAAGGGCTCAGTATGTCACAGCTGTGGTGGCAGCTTTTCCAAATTTGAGCCAGGATAAAAATATAAAAATGGCCTTCCAGTTTCCTACTGACATCAGGATGTAGATAAATCTGGACAAATAAGGTGAATCCACAGTGTGTTTTCTGTTGCAGCAACACTTTGCAACCCTGAAAACTCATGCATTTTACAGTAGACTGTGTACTTTGCTGGTTTAAAATCCAACTGAAAATCAGCTGCATGTTTATGTGTCTGCAGCCTGTTTCTGTGTGCCTTTTGCTAATATTTCTACAGATGTTTAGTTTTCTGTTTTCTTAGCCTTCAGCCACTTAACTAAACTCAATTATTCTATAAACCATAACATTACTGTTCTGTAACAGCTGGACACTGAAACTCAACACTCAACATATTTGGAGTAAAACTAGAAATCTCTCAGAGAGCACAAAGCTCCAACAAGGCATAATCCAGCTGTAGTGATGCCATGGACTGAACACTGCTGCCCTCTTCTGGTCAAATAGCAACACTATTTGTTAAAACTCCCAATATAAAAGATTGCAGTCCTCTGATTTTTCCCAAAATGCTATCATTTGTTCCTGTGGTGAAGCCCAAACTCCACGAAGAGATTCATCAAGATCTGTTGAGTAGTTTTTCCATAAAGTTGAGAACAGACATGCAAACAAACCTACAAACAAACACACCTGGGTGAAAACATTATCTCCCTGGTGGAAGTAACAACCTGCATTATCTTCCTAATTAATGTTATCTACAAACAAGGGCTTGTCTTGTCCTGCACCTGAGCTGCCAAACAAACATCCACCAGCAAGTGCACTGCTAGTGGCTCACGTTAGATGCTAAATGATTTTTGTTTATCTGCTAACTAAAGCCTGTTTTTATCTGTAGTTTACAAGCTAGCAAGCTACAGTCTGAGTTTAGCAAAGACACTTTCAAACCCACTCAGACTCCGGACAGAGGAGGAGGAGGAGCATTTCTTACACTCACAAAAATATCTTCTCTAACATTATTTTTTAAAATAATGGTGATTTATTCTGGACTTTAAATCAAACGAATCAGACTTAAAATGGGAAGCCTGTTTCTGTATGCAGGGATGTTACATTTAAAAGTTTGCATATCTACACTACCTGCTCTCCTATTTTAGAAATCTCAGCAAAACTACACAGAAGTTCGACTTCAATTGGCCGTCAATGCTCTAAAGGGTTGTGAGGAGTTCTGATAAGAGTCTGAAACAGAAAGAGAAATATGAAGTGGGCTAAAACATAGGTGGTATAGGATTATAAAGCGAGCCGTCTGTGGACTATACAGCTCTGCGTGAAAACTGCTGAGTACATACGCAACTGAAACTTGCACCTACAGGCTATATTTAAAACCCCAGTGTCTCACCGTCTCACTGCAGTACTGTTCATTATTGATGCCTGGCATTAGGATAGTTTGAGCTCTGTTGCTCTCTTGTTAGTAATTGTCCATTACTCAAACAGCATCAATACATCCTGGGAATTTTGTGATGTTTACAAAATAAAGCGCCTAAAGCCCTCAGTAATTTGCTCTGTTGCAGCGGGTATTGATCAGGAGGAAGGAGACTGTTAAAATAAGTTTAAACTTTCCTGATCTTGGAGGAAAATTTGCGTCAGTGGCCAAAAAAAAAAAAAAAGAAGTAATAAGACGCAGCCATGAAAAAAAAGCTGCGGTGTAAACACAGAGAACTGCAGGATTAGTTCAACAGAAATAATCATGATGTATGCATGAGTGGATGACAGCGGTACGAGTGTCTTAAACTGTGGCGGACAGAACGCAGCACAGTCAGAGGCTGGAGCCGGAGCCATTATGTTTCTACATTTAAAGCAGGCAAACTGATGAGGACCATATTCCAATTAAAACAAGCATGGAACCATGGAGTGCTCTTAAAATGATGTGTCACAAGGGACCGCACGCACACACACACACACACACACACACACACACTCACACACACTCACACAATTCCAATTATTCTTGTGTTTGTGCATTTGTGTCTGAGGCCGTATCATCTATTCACACAGTGTCATTGAACTATTATTTTACCGTCGAGTGCTCTCTAATTACGATCAAGCCGCGATGTACTGATGCAATGTTTTCATTTCAGATTCATATATCTCTTTATAGAAAACAGTAATGAAGATGGAAAGGTACAGAATGAACAGCTGATAGCAGCTTGATGTGGAGTGGATAGCGAAACCAGCCTTGATCCAGACACAGGAGCTGTTCATATACAGTACAATATGCAGTTCCTGTTCACAGAGTAGTTTGCCTCCACTTTGACAGGCAGGCGAAAAACACAGAGGCAAAGGCATCTCAGTTCTATTATCTATGGAGTGCTTTGAAGCTGTGAATAGCTGCATTCAGCAACTAGTTCAAAAATAGAGGATGCTCTGTGAGCAGTCCACAGACAGTGGGAAGATTTTTTCAAGTAGCTGTGATGTTTTGAACAGGCTACACTAAGACTGAATAGGAGGAGAGGACAGAGTGCCACAGCTTTCAACACTGCACAATTAAGCGATTCCAGTTTGAATATCAAGACTGTCACTTGTATTTGTCCAGACTCACAGATCAAAGTGTGAGCCTCATGTTTTCTCAGCTTGGCTTTTGATACTTCACAGTTTGGGAGAAAGTAAGTGCTTAAAAAAGTCACTTTAGACCGAAGGTGAAGAAAAATTTGTCCTCATATTATTTGTGTGAATTTCATTGTGTTTTTGAACAACAAACTGCCAATGCACACAGTGTACAGATGTTAGCTGTAACCAGCTTATACACCAAATAGTCAACTCTCAAAAATACAGTAATTTTCCCTAATTACAAAGCAGTTTTCATTTTACATCTGATTGTGTTTGTCTTTTGTTTTTTGGTTTGGTGACAGACACATAAAATTTATACACATAAAAGCAGTTAAACTAATAAACACATGTATTGTTAAACACAGAACCAGTGCTTAATTTATCGGCAGTTGTCACTAAGTGTATCACACTTTAGAAATATATTTACAGTATCAGACTTCACTGTTACATTTTCATTCAATAAATAAAAATGTAAATAAAATGTACGATCGAGGTTTAAATGCAATTTAAAATTAAATTTTCTTGTTTTAAAATGGAAACTGTAGTCATTCAGTTACAGCTTTCCTGTGTTAGTTTGTGTTATAAATTATGTCACATGTTCAGTTTATTTTTGTAATTCTATTAATATGTTTTTGTTTTTTTAAAATAAAAGAAAAATCAAGAAATTAACCAGGAAACCACTGATGAAATTACAGAATATTTTTAACATTCGACAGCTCACACTTTAACTAGTAGTTGATTTCTGCAGTCCTGGGGAAGTCTGAAGTACTGCTACACTGAAAAGGCAGAGGTTGAGTTTTACAGTACAGGAACATTAAACTGCTGCTATTTTATTCTTCCTCACAATCACTGAGAGGTCACAGTTGTAGTGATTTACCAGAAATATTGAAGCAGCTTCTGTGGTTAAACTGAAAAGAACAAAGTGCTGCTGTGTTGTTCTTCTTGGGATAAGCACATACACATTTATCTTAACTTAACTCACTTTAAACCATCTCTGTCAATTCATGTAAAATTCACTGTATTCAGACTGAAAACAACTTAATTAGGTCGTTTATTATTTGGTAAAATCGATGCCTTAACTGATGTCTTTCAGAGACTGAGATGAAGAAATCAATGTGAATCTCAAATATAAAATTAATGCCAAAAAAGGAAGTACTGGGAATACAAGGAGTGTGGCTCTGACTGAAGTACAC
>OOFC01013443.1:0-12332 GCA_900323345.1 Pseudochromis fuscus | reverse complement strand
ATTACTTTAACTAAAATAAGCCTTTTAAGTAAACCTATAGGCTTATGATATCATGAAGGTGCCATTTTTTGGCACCCAAATCACATGGATTGGTATTTTGTAATTCATTTGGGTTTCCCCATGCTTTTCCCTTTCCCTACAATAAAGAATGACAGTCGCCTGCTTGTGTCATGGTGAGAGTCCAAAAACCCCCCTTACATGTACACAATTTTCAACAACCCACAACTCGGAAACTGAAAGGTTTTCTTTCCTCTTTCATATTTCATGTGAGCTGGAGCAGGCAGGGGATAAACATACTTTGACCATAACTTCATGGACACAGTTTCATTATGATTTTGTAGAGTTACTGTTGGTTTAAAAAGTCTGTTGTACAGGTGGAGAGGATGGGAGCCAAACAAGGAGAAGAGAGAACCATGACCTTCATAAATGAGTCACAGTCACTGACGGTAATCACTTTGTGCTGACACCAACACAGATACCAGTAAAGAGGCACACATCCTAATTCTTCAGAGACCCCTGAGGCCCTCAGGCCTCAGCGTGTGTACTCACTGCTCTGTTACTCTGAGGATTAATAACTTCAGCTGTCAGGGTGTGAAATGTGTCAACAACCTGTCCAAGTAAAGTTCACAGTAAAGACATTTATCTGCGCAACAAGAGCCCCAAAAGTCATTGTTTCACTTACCTATCCCGTTATGTAAGGCGAGGCAGGAGATAACGAGGAGCAGGATCAGTTTCATCCTCACACTGGTCTTTCTTTAGCAAAACAAGAAAATCTGAAGGCACTCCCTCCTCGGATGAAGCGTGTTTGCGTGGTGAAGGATAAGTGTAAACTGGCTGAGACACTTCAACTCCCAGTGAAGGAGCTCAGCCCTCTGACTGCGTCATGGTTTCCTGAAGACTTCGTGTAGAAAGTGGCTGAACATCCTCAGTGGAAACTTTTGCATTAGCTGCTTCAAATATCAGATATCAGCTCGGAGTTTGCGCAACTGCGCGCACTTGGACTGAGGAAATGCCAGAAGATGCAATCTGTGTTTTTGATAGAGAGAAAGAAAGAAAAGCGACTGAGAGGAAGCGATAATTTGCCTTAATTGGCTGCCGTCTCATTTTGTGTTGAGATAAGAAAAAGATCGATGTGTCGTTGAGAGCTTCTGCTTTCAGATTAATTCAGTTCAGCTCGGTTGAATTTTTTTTGCTCTCTTTAGTTAATGCAAGAAACAGTTCAGCGCTTTCTTTCGTTTCTGACAGCGAGAGACTGTGCTTCACCCCTTTTTACTTTGGTATTTGTGGTTTTACGCAGCGTCACTGTGCTTTGTTCCAGCTTCACTGGACTGATCAGAACAAGGTGATACAGGCAGAGCAACACCGTCATCCAGAAAGATACAAACCAACAGACAGTAAAAGTTCTGTCAGAGAAAAATATTGCAAAATTAAAATTAAAATTCACAATAACTCAAGAAAAATTCAATAGGAATATACTGAGTGCAGGTCTGCCAGCTTCATAGATACACTCCACAGATATATCCTACAGTGTCTTTTCTTCAGAAGTGTGTGTGTAATAATGTTATGTGCATTCTTTTAAGTGTCTGTTTTTTATTGTAGTTGTATTTTTATGTCTCCACATGTCCTGCACATGTGTGTCCTGTACATTCACTCCTTTTCCATACAGTTTTGAGGTACTATTACTTTAATATATCGTCTATATTTTGCTCCACTACATGTCAGAGAGAAATATTGTCCTTATGTAATACTTGTGGGTGTAACCTATGATGGAGAATAAACTATCCAAACAGTATATGAAATAGTTTAAAATGGTATGAAAACACTTGATGCATTTTAAAAGATGCAGTCCAATAAAAGACCGATGATCAACATGACACTGGATACACAAAAAACAGGAATTTACATTTTAGACTTTGAGGCCTTGTGGGGCAAAAACAGGTAGCGCCTCCTCCTCCTCCACCGGTGTTTGTGTGCATCAGTGTCTGTTTCTTGATTGTGCCGGTAAACACAAGTTGAGACATTTCGAGGGCCGACACCTGGCGTGTCACAGCGCCTCGGGCAGATGAAGAGTATTTATCGTATTAACTCGGTTGATGATGACTCAGAAGCTACTCAGGATGCTCCTGGGGTGTTGTAAGAGTTGTCAGGGAAGAGGATATGAAAAAAGTACGCAGTTGTGACGGATGTTGCAAGCATGTGGTGTAAATCACATGTGATTTTAGGGAAGTGTTAATGATGGATGTACAGGCTGCTTATTTGGACAGATCAGAAGGAATTCAGTCTGTTGTTCAGTTGTTTGTCACCGTGTCCTTGGGAACAAATTTTGGACTTCGACAGCCAGAGATCCCCAGTTTTCCTGAGGGATCTCCCAAAGGATTAATACAGTATCCATCCATCTATCTATCACCTGTGAGCACTGAGTTCTGTCTTTGTCAAGCTAATTATTAAAAAATAATTCTAATGCAGACATTTTGGAAAAGACAACAATACATTAACAACACAGCCTTTAAGTACAGCAGTTGTCTTCCTCCCTGCTCACATTCATCAGATTGTTTTTAAACTCTTTCTTCAAAGAAGCTGTGAGTGAGAGTTATGGAGGTAAAAGACATTGACAACAAGATAATAAAAAGGGAAAGAAACTTTCATGTAATTTTATAATTTCATAGAAGTAAACATCTTTACATTACTTCCTCAGTGACTCATCATTACAATATTGATTTAACATTAAATCAATTATTTAACCCTTTAATTCTGAGCGTATCATCGGCGATACATCTGCACATGCATCTTTGGATTACCGTAATTGTGTCATAATTTCACCAGTGCCTCTCCCAGAAGCTGCCAAAGTGGGTGATTTACAATATACTACTTGTCATAAGAGTGTAATAACAGTGATGATAAAGCAAGAATAGCAGAAAAACACAAACACAGATTTTGATTTTATAGTTTTAGTGAACAACAACACTGCAATTGCACATGAATGTTCGATTTTGCATGTTGAATTTGAATTTGAATTCAAAGTAAGCATAAAAAGTCCAGGTGGAAATTTGCAGGCTCAGGTGTTAAAGGGTTAAGCATCATGTATCGATGACAGACCTCCACATTTACCAGAAATGTATGATTTATTTAACCCGATGTTATAGTAATGGTTTTGCATTTACTTATAACTTAGTTAACATCTTGTGTAAAGTAAATACAATGTAAACACAAGTCCTGTTAGTTTTGCTGATCTGTAGAGTTCAGTCGATGACACTTGGATTCTGTGTAACAGCTGAAAAGTGTTTGTTTCAACTTGTCCTAAAGATGTTTTGTAGATTCAAACAAGGATCTCAGCTGATAACAACTGTGGTATTTTGATTGTGACATCATCAGCACATCAAACCTGCACCTCTGTGTTTATTAAAAGGTGTTGTGACGCTATACGCTAGAGAGAAACACTGAGTAAAAATCTGTTAAAAATAGATGATCATCAATAATTGTTTAAATATTGGGACAGATGGTTTATAATGTTTGAATGGAATACGTCAGGACAGGCTGACCTTGTGACCTATGTGTTTGTGTGAAAATTGTTGTTAATGCTGACAATCTCAATCAAATTTTTTTGTCATCCTGCACGAGACCGACGAAGGTGACACTGTGGGTTAAACCCTGCGTTCCTCTTTGATTGTTTTTGCGTTCTTCCTCCTCCTCCTCTTCTCCGTCAGTGTCTCTGTGCATCTCTTTCATGTCTTCTCTGTGTCTGTGTCAGACACTGAGAGGAGAAGATCAGAAAGAGAGAGAACTGTTTGTTTCAGCTGACACATCGGTACGATGCTGCAGGAAGTGGTAACATCAGTTGCTATCATTTTCCTTCAGGAAATAACACACTAGCCTGCCCAACCTCGCCTCTGTGCACGCCCCCACACACACACACAGACACACACACACATACCGACTCTAAGTGACATATTTATGAGACACATATACCCACTTAAACGAATCATGCACACACGACATGTCTCCAGTCAACACTTCTCTCTCTTCCACAATAGTTATTTTAAACACCATATTGCATATAATATTACTAATATCTAATGTATTATGTTGTGTATAAATGTGTTTTCCTGCAGCAGCTGCTATCTAACTGCAGCTTTTAAAAGAAGTCAGCTTTTATAGACAGCTTGGTTTCCATTCCCACCCCTGTCCCATTATGTGGGATTCAGATCTATTGTCTGAGTAAGACAGACTTTACGGCAGCACAGTATTTTTCTCTCTTAGAAACACAGTAAATTTGAGCACAGTCGTTAACAAATATGCAAACAAACCAAGACCATTTCACCAGTCTATCAAGTGATACTAAAAAACTACTTTTGGCTCCATTGAAACTGTTAAGAGGAGGAAGTTAAGAAGTGACTGATATTCACAAGATGCTGGTCTAATCAGTTTTTGCTGTACAATCAAACTTTTCTCAAACGGAACAAACTGCAGTGACACCCTCCACTTTCCCGTCTACTCCTACAGTGTTCCTCAAAGTGTAAATCAGGTCACAAAGGTTAGGCAATTAGCTGAAATGCACGAAATGACGCATCACAGTTTTATAAAAGGATACAAAAAAAACACCTCATATTCATACATTATAATATCACAATGACACATTTGCCTCTTTTGTTTCTAATGTTAATTGAGAAAAATCTTAAGAAAAATCCATCAACAGTCTTTCCACTTAAAAAATATAAACGACATAAATATTCTAGTAGTCTTACATTATCTTCAGTGCTTAAAGCCTAGAAATAAGAACAATAATGCATTTGTAAAGTTACTATGAATTGTATGTATATTTTACATGAGTGTAGATTTCTTGGTCGAGCTCTGATTCACAGCATGTTATTTTTAAGTGTCTCTGTGCTGAGCAGGTACAGCAATGCAAGTTATGACAAGCAATTTAAAGGTTAGTGGGAGCATTAATTACAGCAGGAATTGTAGGTTTTGATGCACTGATGTTTTTTCCACTGCATAATGAAAACACAAATACTATTTTATGGCAAAGTGTTTAGAGCTGCATGTTTGTGTGCGGAGGTGGAGGTGTGGTGGCGTTCGTTATCTGGCAAACTAACGGATATGTAGGAATTAAAAAAAAAAAAAAGTTCTCCAAAATAAAATGTCACAATCCAGTTCTCCTTTACAGAGAATTTTGTTACTCTTCAATTTGTCATCTGATCATGATGTCGCCACACCAGTCGGCTGTCGTGGTAACCAAGTAGATCAGCCATGATGTCCTGAAGTTTTGCAGTTTCACCACAAACCCCATGTTGTCAGAGAGGAAGTAGCACAAAGCAGGGTAAAGTTGCATGACCTCATGGTTAGTTGGAAAGGGGTTGTGTGTCAGTCAGTGTGTCCCATTTAGTTCAGCTACACAGTGTGGTGCACATACTAACACTGTACCAATATAACGTACTGTAAAGCACCTACAGAACAACTCTGTGAGAACCAATAACTCCCAGTAACATGATAAACAAGCAGCAGAAGAAGCACATAGAGTTGAAATATGCTGACATTTACTGTAACTTTTATGGGACATCATCACGCAGCCACAGTCAGTTTCAGACATAATATGTTTTTATTAGACACATTTTAAACATTTCTCTGCATTAAGCAATTTAATAGTCTGGGGGGGAAAATCATAAACTCATCTGCACCAAAACTGAGATAATTTTAGCCTTGTACACAAAGACCCACCGTCATTAAATCAGTCTTGTATTTTCTATTTCTTGGTGGCATACAATAAAAAACAAACTCCAGGTCCCACTTAAATCTCAGCTCCTCACTGCATGTAAAAAAAGAAAGAAAAAAAAAAGCACATACTGGTATTGTGGCATAGACGTGGGTCTGTTAATTGGTTGAATATAATTACATACTGTATCTGCTGGGTGCTGTTGTGATACCACAAACACAGGAAAGAAACACATAGGACAGAGACATGGTGCAGATTATGTCGTCTAAGCCACTTACTGACTGTTCTGCCAAAAAAAATTGTGTTTGCCATCAGAGATATAAAGTAGAAACACAGTTTTAGTGTGCTTTATAGAAAATAAAGCCACGTTAAATGAAAACCAATATGATTAACAATAGAAAACATAAATTAAACAGACTATTCAAATAAAAATACATTTAAACACAAAAGATTTAGCTGTACATATCTGCCTTAAGGCCTTGTCCAAGCAGCTGTTTTTATCATGAAGGCGATGTCTCACATTTTAGTGACAAACCCACAAAGAGTGTGGCTGTTAAGAGTTTACACCACACTGCACTGATAAAGAAACAAACAGGCAAAACATAAAGGTATATGTTCTAATAATATACCCAAACATTCTCTATTTTTCTTTTTTAGCACTACGAGAAAGACGTTTTTGTTATGTGATTATTGTTGAATGCAGTGTATTTTGCAATGAGAATTAAAAGGTAAATGAGCCACACAGTGTACTACACAGAGAGCACATATGTACAGCCTGTAATGTATTGAACAGTCTTGAGGAAGCAGCATGCCCACTGCACGAAAAAAAGGAGCAATCACCAACACAAACACAGTCAGAACGGGAGTCAATCAATCTGCCGTCAATGTCGGTTCTTCTAATTGTTAGGAGCGTCCATTGACTATACAGGTGGTTAATTTAGATCGACTGGCACAGTTGAATGGATTTAACACAATTAGTCAGCCAACAGGACGAGTGGCATCCCTCAGTTGTTTGCCGCCATCCTTGCTTTAAGGCGGTTGATTTTGAGAGGGAGGAGGCCGACCATCTCCTTGCTCAGCTCCAACTCTGTCTCCACGTCGGCTGCTGCCTCGGGGTGGGCCTCACAGTATTGCACCACGTACCTAGAAAACAGATGGAAGATGAAAAGATAAACAACAAAGCAGCTCTCCCCCAACTCACTTCTATCTGAGGAGTTACATCTCTTTCATGTTGTCCCCCTGAGCCTCGATATTAAAGTCAGTCTATTAAATTTTTATACGTAGCTGAGAAAATGCCAGATCAAACCAGACCAAAAATCCATTTCCGTACTTATAGTTCTCCAGAGATCTGCTGAGGTTGTCCAGCTGAACAGAGGGCACAGTGCTGATCAGCTTGCTGTGCAGTCGAGCAACTCTGAAGCGGGCCACCAGAGCTGGTCTGAGCACCTCTGCCTCTAGGTGCTCTGGAAACTTCCCTTCTGGAGAACATAGTGAGTCTAAGAACATCTGGAAGTACCTGGAGAGGAGAGGATTACAAATCATTAACAGGAGAGTGAGACAGCTACACAGAGACACAGGCAGTACTTCACACATTAACGTACACACTTACTTGGCTGAGCCCGAGCAGAGATGGTTGAATTTCTTAATGGTGTGGTTATCTAGAGACTGTGTGTCTGCTTGTCTGTTGGCCAGAGTTAGTTTCAAGTCCATCATTTCGTTGTAGGTCTCAGCCAGCTCAAACATCAGCTGTCTGCGGATCAATAGGTAGTACTGGGCATTCAAATCTATAAAGAAATCAAGAATCAGAGACGTAAGGTATTTTCTATCCTATAGGAGCCTCTCGCATGATGTAATACAACTTCCAGTTGCATACCACATGTTCCCTTGGTAGACTTGTCAAAACAGTGGGCGTAGCACTGGATGATTACACAATTGTGGCAGGTGTGGACTGGTAACCAGTACGAAACACTGTGTCTACTACTGTATATGAATATCCATGATAAATCAACATGTTCGAGGATCTCTGCTAGCAGACACACTTGCTGAGGTGTGCTTTCTGCCTACCATGGATTTGCACGTGTGTAGAAGTAGCCCCAGGTAAACAACAACAAGAAACTCTCATATATCTAACGGAAAATAATAAAATAAACAAAACTCTCTTCAAAGAAATAAATGGTTAAAACTTGCAGTACCGAGGCAGATTGGCTCCAGCATGTCAACTCTCCGTTTGTGCATTTTGCAGCGTCGCTCCAGATCCTCTTCAAAGAAAGCCAGGGCCCGGAACAGAGCGCTGTGGTCCTGCAGAATCTCTATGTGGTCCGTCACATATCCATCCATCATAAAGTAGTCCTTAGCCTTGGAATGAAACAAAGGATGATGGAGATTTACACTAAAAAGGCCAAATACAGACAAACACCAGCTCAGGAACAATTGAGACCCGGGGGAGGGGGTGGGATTATAAACTTCTTACCAATAGAAAAACAAGATGAGGAAAAGGTATTGGCTACAGTGTGCACTTTAACCAACCTCACACAGTAACTATTGGAGCTAATGACACATACACACATTTCTGGTCCACTAAAATGTAGAGTTGAATCTACCAATGAGGGCAAACAAAAAAACATAAAACTCTAAGGGAACATCCTGCCATGAACTCAAATCTATCTTTGCAACTGTAAAAAAGGCAAATGATCCAACGTAGCAGTGCTGTGTTAAGTGATATTTCTGCGGCATATTCTGTTTGGTGTGTGCTGTGCTGCTTTTGTCACTGTGGATTACTTAAGTTCAGATATCAACATAGATATGTAAGAAGAGTTTAGATCAGCCAGCACAAGAACAAAGAGAGCATCATCTCCATAGCATCATGGTGTAGATTTGCTTCTTGAGGTGAATGTTTAAACCAACATTGAGAAGCACCACCAGCGTGCTGTGGTAAGACTGGCACCTGCTTCAGTTACAAACACCTTGATTCATCAGTCCATATCAAAGTAAGTCTGATTTTATCTTCACAGTCTAATATCACATACAACATCTTTAAGTCATCTTTAAGTCAAAAAAACATTTGAGGTGTAGTTATCTACTGGTCGGAGATTAAATGTGATTATTAAACTGGAGACCCCTGTGGTTTGTGTCTGTTTACTTGTACACCCTCTTATTTGTTCTATATGAATCTGTCCAACTTTGATTCAGTGTGTTGTGTTTGTTGTCCATACCTGTGTGACATAATTCTGTCCTACCAGAAACACAGCTCTGGCCTCAGTGAAGTCCAACGGGAACAAACACAGCACCTGCAAAACAGAAAACAAACTGAGATTGAGCTCAGCTACAGCAATGATCAAACTAATTAACTGCAGTATAGCGCCATCTAATGATAATTCTAAATGCATTTCCAGATTTGTACTGAATGTTTATTATATTTGGACTGTTAACATCACCCTTAAATCTAAACCTTTCTGTTGCTTCTGATGAAAAGATAAAAATGCTTCTTCATAATAGTAGTATCATAGTTATAACAACAAGATTATCAGCAGCAGAAGTGGTATCAGAAAACAAACTGACCTTCTCTTCCAGGCTAGCGATAGAGTCAAAGGTGTCTTCAGAGCCAAACAGCAGAGCACTCTTCCTGCCTTTCTCTTCCTCCTCCTCCTCACGTCTTCTTGCTCTCTTCAACTCATCCTGACGATCAGTATCCAGCTCCCCAATGTTGTCCTGATCACACACAAACACATGTACAAGCACACTTTAAGAGACACACACGTAAATCTAGGACATACACAAGTATGTGGACATGTAAACAAGCAGAGTAAACAAAAGTCGAAAGAGTTTACTGACAGCCACACACACACAGTACCTCCAGCAGCTTCTTGGCGTCCTGCAGGAGGTTGAGACAGTATTTGATCCAACATCTTGCAATCTCTGCTCTCTTCTGTCTGAGATGTTCCCTGCGCTCACTCTCTGTCTCACCTGGGTCAAACAGAGGGAGGGAGACAGATGCTAAAGATTTGCCAGCAGAGGATAAATGAATAAACCAGCCATTCCAGAACATTTATTTTTATAAGCATATTAATAAAATGTTTACACAGATACTCACTTTCCTGTGCTGCAGCCTCAGAAGGAACCTCTCCTGCCAGACCTGATATGACAGTAGCAGCTGAGAGACAATGTCTGCCCTCCATGTATCGACCCTGGAATTCACCAAGCACATATGAGTACACACATAATTCTAACTACTTAGACTGAAAACGCACATCTACCTAATTGTGTTTAATTATTACAGCCCAACATTTTGATTATGATTTAATTAGTTGTGAAAACCTTGTAAAAAGCAAGGTAAATTACATTTGTATCATTTTGGTTCATTACTTTCCAGAATCCTTATACAGTTAAGGTTATATATTACTTGTTTTCAATGAGTTTAAATAATACATGCCTACCTTAGTGATGTAATATTGGGAGAGTGTTGCTGCATTTAGAGCCCACTCCATTGGACTGAACTGATTTAACTGCAACTGTCTCTGCAAAGTACTGTGGCAGTAGGTGGCAGCACGCTCAGTTTCACCTGTGAGACAATGCACTAAAGTTATTATAAACATCCTTAAATATTATCTAATTTGACACTGACCAATAAATACACACTGTTCTACAAATTTTGACTTAAACAACCTCATACTCACCAAGATTTTTATAAACTTGAGCAAGGTAGTACATCGTATGAGTGTAGGCCAACTCAAATCTGGCAGGGGCACAAAGAAAGATGAGGGCCAATAATGAAGAACAACATACAAGAAGTAAACAGCAATAATAATAAAAAAGTGGAGGATGTATTTAAATGTAAATACATGCTCGAGTTCACAAGTTACCTCTTGGTCCTTTCCTGATGTGTCAGCAACTTCTCCTCAGTGGTAAAGTATTCTGTCATATCAGTGGGTGGAGTCCCATCCTGAAGTAAATAAATAAAGAGAAAACACAACAGCCACAGCTGTTATTCGAGAGGATTGCAGACTGTAAATGCAGCTATGTTAGCTCCTGCAGGAGGCAGGGAGGCTGCAAAGCTAATATTAGTTTCTTGCAAGTCACTACAGGGCTTGGCCTTAGCCTCTGAGAGATGTAAATCACAAGTGACACTATAACTGATGATGTGAGGGGAGGATCAGTTACAAAATACAAAAACAATTGCTTTCTTTTGCTACAATATAAAATCAGTGCACGGCAGTTTCAAGTGAAAAATGATTCAAGAAGCCAGCCTGACCTCCTTCATGTAACGCTGGTAGATGGATTCTGCTGTTTCAAGGAAGCCCTGAGCTGTCTCCGTCTCATCCCGGCCTGCCCACAGGATGCCCAGCTGGTTCTTAATATACAAGGAAACAAACACATGAGTATCAAGTGATCAGCATCATCTGATATCCCACAGCAGTAGAGTGTAAAAGGAAAGCGCTGTAGTTCCACAAGAATTTTATTTACAAGGGTTCATAATCAATCTGAAGGATTCACAGTTATGGAAGATCTTCCAGAGCATGATGCTGAGTGGTCCAGAGGAGGCTGTGGTAGCATGTCACAACTTATTGGGGTTTAATAATTTAGTTGGTGAGTTCTGTTTAATTCACAAATTTATAAATAAATAAATAAAAGTGTTAGATACAGACACATCTGGCTGCAAATTACTTGTACTGCCTCATCCTGACCTATTACACAGATGTGTTATTATTATGGAACACATAGGATTTAAATGGTCTGAAATCTGTTTTGTATACATTGTTGTATGTAACTTGTTTTGTTGCCTGAGCTGATGTCTTCAGGAGGACACTCTTGCAAAAAGGATTTTAAATATTGACATGTGTTTTTCTTATTCTGCTGGTTACATTTTTTAAAATGCCACTACTCAGTCGAATATTATAATTTGGATTTAAGATAAGAAAGAGATTTATTAATATTGAAGGAATTTCTTGAGCCAAATTACTCCAGTGTACATTACAGACATTAACTCCTAACATGCAAAAGCATTAAAAATTAAACTACTAATTATAACTATAGAAATATACAATATAACAAACTATGTATACAGCCAGTGCCTATAAAAACAAACCTCAAATTACAGTGGCCCAGCATCATGTAAACAAAGAAGGGACAATTGCACATAATAAATAAATTGTAACCGGAATATTGCACATGATACAAGTAAATGTAACAAGAAAGGGACTGTTGTATATGAGAATGAAAAACTATAACCAGTGACCATTACACGTGACAATTTAGACACACTTACTGTATTTTTTGCATAGACTATCTATACACAGATTATTTAAGATTATTCATAAAAGATTTTTTGCGAACTATCCCGTAATGCTGCTTTGTAAACAACATAAGACACGCTGACAGTGCTCTTATGACAGACAGCTTGGAGTCATCTTTACCCTGACATGGATTAACAGCGAGACATTCTCGGAGGACACTCTGCATCTCTCCAGCAGCTTCATGCAGTTCATCAGATGCTCCTGCCCGGCGGACAGCTCCTCGGTGTCAACATGGTTGACGCCCAGGTAATACTCCACAGCCCCGAGTTTAGCGGCCCGCAGCCCGGCAGGCGAGTCCCCGCTGAAGCCCTGACCGAACACGTCCTCCCTCT
>OOFC01013442.1:0-10761 GCA_900323345.1 Pseudochromis fuscus | reverse complement strand
TGTCCACTTTACTAGATAGGTAAAGGTGGTGGTGGTGGTGGTGGTGGGGGGGGGCTGCCAATCTGATGACCTCCCCAAGGCTGAAGCAGACTAAATGGACATGTGATCGAAAAAAAAAAGGACGTGATCAGGCCGCTTAACATCAGCAGAAGCAGCTGTGCTGAGGAGCAGCCGCTGGATTTTTCCTTTTCACTTCCTGAAACTGCTCGATGTGAACAGAGTAGTAACAATGACTCACTGCATTTTGACAGAAATTGCACACACCGTGTATTTACTCTACAATAAATTCTCCACCTTCAGTTTTACTTTTTCTCTGAGTCACAGTGTTCCCCTTAACCTCTCTCCAGCTCCACTTAAACAACTTCAAGGCATCATTTATTCATGACCTGTTTGCAGCACTGAGATGTGATTTGCCCCCCCCCCCTCAAGCCATGTGATTAAAACTCTGTCATGTCTTCTCTGACCCTGGATTTCTCATTTATATGTCATTTACATTTGTAAGTTTCCTTTAGTATGAAGACACAAACAGGAACATAAAGAGGATGAAGAAGACGATACTGACAGTGGCTGAAAGTGAAATGTTGGCTGTCTGGCTCTGTTCTTTGTAATGAGATCCCTGCTGCTGTGTTTGTTCCCCTGCACCTGGCTGGAGGCTGGATGTAGGCCTGAGAGGCAGATGTTGATGAAGCCCTTCCCTTTGTGTCATAGTGTGTCTGTTTGAGTATGAATGTGTGCATCTGAAAAAGACGATTTGAAAACCTCTGCAGCGACATTGTAATTCAGGGATTACAAAGCACGTGTGTGTGTGTGTGTGTGTCTATTTGCTTGAGCCTTAGACCACTCATTACCTTTCCAACCTGAACAGATAAAAAACACACAGTGGCACAGAAAGTCAATATTTACTAGTTAGTTTGAAGTGAACAGAGCTCTTTAAAGCTTTTCATTACCATTTATTACCTATTTTTTTTATTATTTTGTTAAACAAAGATTAGATTGGTCATGGCACAAAGAATTATGTTTGGTTGAATTCAGATTAACCAGGATTTTCTCACATACACGCAGATGTTTGTATTGTAGAAGCTCAAGGTTTAGTCTCAGTGGTCAAATCTTAAGAAAAGGTGAAATTAAAAAGCAAGTATCAACAATTGTTCGGAGTACAAATGAAGTCAGTGCTGAGAAAATCTTATTGGGCTGGATGTATTTCAAGAGAAGAGAGTTTCATATAACAAAGTGAGCCAGGGCTTTATTGATAGGTTTAGTATAGTTTAATATAGAGATATAAGACAAGGAAGTTCTGAGATTGAGCTCCATCATGACCCCCGACCAAAGCTGTGGTCTTGGTGAGCAGAGCCAGAAGGCTTGGAGGTGGTTGTCAGCGGCTGTGGGACAGTGTGTTGTTATATCATCTGCATAGAAACTGATTTTATGATGGTGTGAGTTGGTTTTAAAGCCTAAAATACAGTTATTTTGTTGTATGGCTGCGGCAAGCGGTTCGAAAAAAAAGTGTGAAAAGTAATGGTGATAATGGTAATCCTTGTCTAGTACCTCTGTTTAAATTCATTGGTGATAACAGCTGGTGAGGGTGTGTTATCCAGATCCAGTCAAAGTTTTGTCCAAAGCCAGGACGGTTTAGGGAAGTGAAGAGAAAACACCAGCTTCAAATTCCTTTAGGACGATTGAAGGATGTTTGATCTTTGTCTCCATTTGGTTTTATACAGATTAATTATGTTGCATAATCAATACATTTTTCTGCTCCCTTTTAATGAAATCAGTCTGATTGGGGTACACAAGTGATGAAATGATATATTTCAGTCTTAATTCTTTCCCTACAAGTTTAATACTGGCATTTATTAATGATACAGAGCTTGTGTGATCAATGCAGTGTTAATTAAATGCAGGATGGGATTTGGGGAAAAACAAGAGTGAAAGATGCGACCAGAAATGTAAACCTGGTGACTTGTTGCTGGGCAGGAGCAATGAAGCTTTCTTTGGTTTTCATTTCATCTAGTGTATATGGTTTATCGTTTCGTGGTCTGGGATGTGTAGTTTGGAGTGTCTGAATGTTTAAGTTATTGCAGTGCAATCTTATGTTGTGTTTCCATCTTTTATTCGATGGTTTATTTGATTGATGCTGGCCACAGCATTTCATGATTAACAAATAATGATGATTTGAAAAAAAAAAATCTCCAACAAGCCAGGAAAGGAAAAAAGAAATCCAACTCAGACTGATTTTACTATGCGGTTAATCACAGAGCTGCCAAATCATCATTGTGTTGAGATGACTGAAGTGAAGAGCGCTGACACAATGAAAAGAATCCACATGAGAAGCAGTGACAGTGACGGGCAGACGAACATGGACACGAAGACGAGAAATTAAGGCAGAAAAGAAGAGAAAAGGCAAACATAATATAGCCATATAAAAAATATATTTACACTGAAGTGCACAGACAGGATATGAAACACAGACACACAACCTGCATGCATGAAACACACAACCTGCAGCCCTGTTCCATACAGGATATGAAACCAGCTGATATGACCTGACTAAGCAGATAAGGTGGGACTGTCCTACTGGGTGAGCATGAAAGCAGACTGTGGGAGAAACATAGCATCATAAATATAATGGTCATTGTTTCCATGTTGCACAGGAGGATTTTAATAGGCATGATAGAGAAAGAAATAGTGTTGTTGCTCTATCGTCTGACTATTTGTCATCTTTCTCATGAAGGTGTATTGATAGAAACATCCAGTGTTGGGGCAGCGCTGAGTTTAGACCAAAAATAGATGTGTATTTAAAATGACCCCAACAATCCTATTACCGCCCACCTCTAATTACAACACAAAGAAGTTTCTATGTGCATGCGTCGGTGTGTCCGTGCCTGTGTGAGGACATGATGGATGCAGAGGACATTGTGTCATTACCCAGGGTAAACACTGAGTGAGTCACGGCTTTGCCTTGGGTGGTTTTCATTAATGGGTTGAACAGCGTCTATCTTTATCTCAACAATCTACAAAACAAGACGTGGACACAGCAAAGGAGGGATGAGTGGGATTAGATGATGCCAAAGACCCAACGTTTTATTTTTTTGGATAAAGGCAATAAAGTGATGGAGGAAGGACTAGATCATTCAAATGAGAAGATATAAAAGGTGTTTAATTCCTCCCTCCCTCCAGCTTTCATCCATCTATGGTGATATATGTATCTATGTGTTAGAGCAGTATGGTACCGGTCCGTAAGGTAATTTCCGTTATATTAATTATTAGAGTCTGAAAGTCGTTTTATTTTGAAAAACGACCGGATTCTCTCCGACCTAACCTTCGTCTGTGCACCTTGACACGTCAATACGCTTGTCTCGGTCACGTGATCAGATTCGTAAACTAGCAAAAAGGAGTAAAAAACAAACGTCTTTGGAGACCTTCTTTGCAGAGGGGAAACATTCGTTTTTTTATGCCGGGTGTGTTATTTTATTTTTGCAGTGTTTATCTGCCACACCTTGAAGGCTGGTACGTGAAATTAATGCCTATATTAAACCGGTCCGTGGTGCAAAAAAGGTTGGAGAGCCTGTGTGAGGAGGATGCAGACAGTGAGGAATGGGAGAAGACTGGTCAATTTCCCCAAGGTAGTGGTGCTAAATTATTATTCCTCTTTTCTGGTGGAGGACTGACTGCAGCTTATAACAACAACACAGCGTGCACACAAAGACATGCACATGCTGAGGCACTCTCTGCACTCCGATATTAAAAATTATAATTCCCTCATTTCTCATTTATTCTGCCACTCTGTTTCTCTTGGTTGTAATTAAGTACACCTGGTTTCAGTGGGATTACACACGTGATGTGGACAGAAAAACAATGTCCTGCACATATTACACTCACACTCATACTGTTTGGACACTTATGAGCTGGAAGGAAATGTAATCATTTACTGCATCTTGTAATGAACTTACACGTGTATTTGTGTAACCTTGACAGCAGAAAAGTGAATAATCTCTTGTACTGGGCTGAATTATCTTGTCTGAGATTTCCACTGGTTTCACAGTGAAATGCCAGTATTAATATAGTCCATTACAAAATCTGTATTCTGTAGTTTTAATCTTTATTTGAGAGATTTTTTTTTCTGTAGTTGTTACAGGTACAAAAACAATAATAAAACTACCAAAATAGACTGTGACTGTGTCTAATGTAAAATAACCTGAAAAAAACAAAACACCTAAAAATAATACATTTACAAATTTATTGAAAATAAATCAAAAATATTTATTTTGTACAGTTAGTGACAAAGCAAACAAAGCTCATAGATTTGTCTTGTTAATAAATACTGAAGTTTTAAAAATATGGTTGAATAAATGTGTCTGGGAAATCCATACACCATCACCAAGTGTACTTCCTGTTTAATTTAACCAATATTTGATATAAAATAATTATCCCTGCATTTACAGAAATTAATTAATGATGCCAAGGCACAAAATATGACATAATATTTTGCAATAATACCTAATGATGAACCAGTACTCGCCCTCCACACTTATGCACACCTGTGTGTTTTCATTGTTAGCAGACATGCACACACAGTTACCATGGTTACCGCCTCTGTGTGCTGTGTGGATGTCACTGTATCACTGAGCATCTGCATGTCAGAACGCTGAAGGCAATTAAGTTGAACCAGAGCTCACACACAGATGCACGTATCAGTAAACTCACTTCCCCAGTACAACACAGTCCACACCAAAATGTCGAGAACTCATCAGTGTCAGAAAATGAGGGCACAGACTTCATGGAGATGCATGTTTGTGTGTATTTTTTTTCATCTAGCTGCTGCAAACTCATTTTTAGAAATTCACACATACAAGCTTCATCCGTGACAGCTGATCTGAGATATCCTCATCTGGGAAATGCATGAAGTACATCGGGTGTGGGTTAGCGTGCAGCGCTGTGACATGCAGAATGATGAAGAGACAGCAACAGAAAAGTGAGAGGAATGTGAAACTGTAATGCAGATGCTGTCATAGCTTTTAGGTGTGTGTGGTGTTTGTGGATGCAGTGATTCTACCCATCTATCCATCAGTATAAAACAAAGATGAGATGATGTTTTAAGATGCTTCATGATATTATAAATTAGCTCGTGTTCTTCCATTTTTAAATCACTCCGTCTTTGAGACACTTTATGGCGTGAGCAGTTTCCTCTTGTTGAAATTACAGCCATATGGGGAGACATTTGTCAGAGTAAAATGCCCTGTTGAAGGCGTCTCTAGGTGGAAGCACAGTACGCTGTTAATCACCTCTGAAACAAATGCTCCCTATATGAACACACAGCACACTCACACCAATCAATACACTTTCACAGTGATAAATCTAAACTACACACACACACACACACACACACACACTATTAGGCTGGTTTGGGTTGAGCTATACAGAGTTGTTTGTCTCTTCCTGCTGTGCTGCTGAAGCTGTTTATTGGCTCTTGTTTTGCGCAGGTCTTGTGGACGTGTTAGTGTGCAGCTGCTGAGCTGAAACACCGGTGGAGGCCATCGCTAATGACCCCATGCTTGGAGCGAACACCTGTGGGAACGACCGACCTCAAAGCCCTGCAGAGGATCATGGGACAGGACCCACCATGCCTCAAAGAGACTCCAGAAACCGTGGCATTAACTCACAGCACTGCCAATTAGCAGCAGGAGCCTCTGTGGGTTTTGCCTTTTGCAGACTGAGTCTGTGTGAAATTGCTTTGGAGCAAGTTTAACAAGGTTTGTTTAAGCTTGTTTAGGTGTCAGTGGAGAAGAGGCAGCCAGGCAGCACATCACAATGGGAAACAATCTTTAGAGAACCACAGAAAAGATATTTGAAGATATTTGTTGCAGAACTTTTGATATTTAGCTAAAGGGTTAACATTCATCTGTGTTAGCAAACAGTTGCTTGTAAAATAATGGTTTGACATTTTGGGAAATACACTTCTGAGTTTGGTATAGATTCCCAGTGTCCTTGTGCTTGTTTGCAGACACTCATATACCAAATGGTATTTTTGGGAAAGACATCTAATTCCTCTCAGAGGGGGTTTTACCTGCAGAGTTTTCTTGGTTTATTTGCAGCATTATGAAAAAACTAAACAATTAATTTTTTTGAAGAGATACGCCACTGATTGCATGTACAATGGCCGCTAGATACGGTCTCCAAACACTCTGGTATCAAATCAAAAATCATTGTTTGAAATCATGAAATACTCACTAAAGACATTTTGTCCACAAGTCATTCTGATGTCATTCACTAAACAAAACCTTTCTTATTAATGATCTGGTGGCTCATCTGAAAATCATTTCATCAAAAAGTAAATAGCTTCAAAAAAAATTTAATGCTTTAATGTCATCTGTCATCCGGGAGGGACTCGGAGTAGAGCTGCTGCTCCTCCATGTCGACAGGAGTCAGTTGAGGTGGTTTGGGCATCTGGTAAGGATGCCCCACGAACGCCTCCCTTGGGAGGTGTTTCGGGCATGTCCCACCAGGAGGCGACCTCGGGGCCAACCCAGGACATGCTGGAGGGACTATATCTCTTTGGCTGGCCTGGGAACACCTCGGGATCTCACCGGAGGAGCTGCTGGAAGTGGCTGGGGAGAGGGTGGTCTGGGCCTCTTTGCCTAGGCTGCTGCCCCCGTGACCTGGACCCTCTGGATAAGCGGTAGAAGACAACGACGATGAAGAATTTAATGCTGTGACAGTCTGGCCTCCATTGATTTACAGGTGGATCATTCACCAGTGAACTGAGTCTTGGACAGTACATTGGACAGTGTCTTCGGGGTCAGACCCGCCTCCTCTCTTGTCCCTTCATATCAAACTGTGGTCACTTCAGGCTTAAAAAAAAACATGTCCACATTCAAATGTCAAACTCCTGGCTTCATCTTGCTAGTCTCTCTTATCTTATCTTATCTTATCTTATCTACAAACCACTGGGTGACGTCACAGTGATGCATCCATCTCTCATCTGCAGTCTATGGCTGATACTTCAAGAACACATGAGGATGATCCAATAGACAATCAAAAATTAGAGAAAATACTTCTTGCATGATGAACAATGCTCATTCAGCCTCACATCATTTAGTTGAATTTTATTGTGTTTTAAGCTCTCCACGGCAGCCTTTTAAGATCCAGGGTGAAAGCTACTTTGTTTCACTGTAGGATGAAAGATTAAATTTATCTCTAGGTATCATTTCCTAAATCCAGTCCTGCAGATTGAAGAGGGATAAGAAGATGTGCCTGCAGTGTCCTTGAAGCAACTTCACAACTAAGCTTTTGAGAAATATATATAAAACATCTCAATCTTTCCCTGTTTTCCAGCTCACTCACTTTGTGTCTGCGTAGGCCTCTTTATATCCTTTGCTCTATCCTCTTTCATCTCTCTGTTGTTATTGCTGTCCTTCTGCCTTATCTCTCTCTTAACTCATCGCCCTCCCATTTCTGTCGTTTTCACTTTATTTGGCCTTTCCTTTTTTTCATGCTTTGCTGTTTTGATCCGTTTCTTCTGAAGCCTCCCTCTTTTTTAACTCTCCATCCAGTCGGAGGAGGAGGAAGACTACGTTAGGAGATTTTTGTTGAATAATACATGCCTCTCAGAGCAGAACAGAGGAGGGTGACAGGGATGGAGGAGAGACTATTGAGCTTGATATAGAGTTTTGATAGCGTGTGAATGTGGGGCATTTATTATGATGAGGTATGAGCAGTCAGGTTTGTTACAGGGTGGAAATATGAGGTTCGATGAATCTATTAGGGTCACACTTGCAGTGAGGAGACGAGTAACGGCAGACGTTTATTTTTAGCATTTCTAAATGAGCTTACAAAGACATCCATCAACAGTCAGTGCATTTGCGTTAAAGCTCAATTCAATATGTGCGGTGGAGCTATTGACCGTGCTCTTATCTGACATATGAGGGACTGAGCATGCGAGTGTGTGTAGGTGTGTGTGTGTGTGTGTCCATTCCTGCAGGTTCAAATCTGACAGACATGAGAGGGGTCACTCCTGCCCTGTAGCCCAGTGACCTCATCAGACAGTGTTGAATTATGGGTAGTGGCACTTAGGTCTCACAGCTGTCTCACAGCTTAGGGCACAGTGGTAGTGAGTCATCTCTCACACACACACACACACACAGCAGCTGGACTGCAGGGTAGCTGACATTTAACAGTGGAGGGAAAAGCAATGAGGAAAAAACAAGCTGCAAACACCTCGGTGCACCGAGGAGTGGACGCGCATCACGCCTCAGTCTCCTCGCTGCAATAAAAGGAGCTCATGCTTCATGACAGTTTTCAAAATATAATTAATTCATTTACGTGTTTATGAAGACTGCAACAATGTGAACATGATGTTAAGGTAAAGGACTGAGGTTAAAGCTGCATGTCTCCAAGATACTTTCTGCATCCTCACTGCACTGTTTTAGTTTTATTTATAAGATTACAAAATAGACAGTGAATGCACATGACAAAATTGTACCTGTGATTAATCATATTTTTTTTAGAAACGAAAATTTGAAAATGTAAGTATAATTTGTGATAAATTTGTTTGTTAGTTGACAGATTTCTTATATTTTTTTCAAAGTTTTCACAACTAAATGTGGATTAAATGTGTTCGATCAGTACCTTTGTTTTTACACATGTAACTATTATTCATACTGTACTGAAAATACAAAAATTACACAACACCTTATGTCAGACTTTACTACAAACTATATTTTGATGATGGAAAATGACTGCATACTCACCTCTACCTGTTTTTCTGTTTTCAACACATCCACATTAAGAGCTGACGCTTCACTCGCTGCCTGTAAATCACACCCCTTAACAAATGCCACTGCATCCATCCATTTACTTACAGCTCTTGGATGTACTCTTTTACTTTCTTGCACAGTGGCTTGGGAACAGAGGCTCTGAATGTCTTCTTAAAGCCTGACTGACATTTGAAGAGGGAATACAACCAATGTCGCTGGGAAAATGCTGCTGACTCCTCGTAGAGCACTTCCTCAACTCGCCACTGTTGCTCTGGATTAAGATTCCTTACATCAACAGGTGGTTACCAAGACTCAGTCGGGAGGGATGCAGGGGCGATAATGTTGTTGACTTCAGCCTTAAGTGCCAGAGTGTGTGGCGGCACCAAGGATCCACCTGGGTGCTGCTCACATTACCATATTTTTTACTAATAAATGTGGGAAATAAAATAGTATTATTGGCATGTACATTACCAAGAATAATATCACATCCTTTAAAAATAAACACAAAAGTAATCGCACAGTTTTTTGGTGTACTACATGCAGCTCTGTGTATACTTCTTTGGCATGTGCAGAAACCTGAAGCTTAACAGAGCAGCTTTTAAGATGAACAGTAAGTTAATGGCTCAGTATGTTACTACTTTTACTTTCTAAGAGTCCTTAAGATATAATGTATTCAGTGAGGGATATAGCAACTTTCCACCTGGACTTTTTCTGCTTATTTTGATTTCAAATTCAAATTTAACATGCAAAATCTAACACACATGTGCAGTTGCGGTGTTTTTGTTCACTAAAACTCTAACATCAAAATCCGTTGTTGTGTTTTTCTGCTATTCTTTTTTCATCATTTCTGTTATTACACTCTTACGGCACTTAGTTTATAGTAAATCAGCTGTTTTGCCGGCTTCTGAGAGGCGCTAGTGAAATTACCGTAATGACACCATATTCACTGTAAAGCGCAACATCTCAGCTCATGGGCACCGTTGGAATTTTTCTGATTGCGCAAACTGTGACATCATTACGGTAATCCAAAAACGCATGTGCAGACCCGTCGCCGACAACAGGTTAAGAAGTAACAAAGATGGCTGCCACTAGCGATAGCACACTGCTATGAACATGTGAAAGCAACAGGCTGGACTGGATGAAATGCTTTTGAAATGTCAGTTGTTGAAGTGATTTAGTGAACACACAGACTAATGCTTCTTCCAGAAACATTTGTTGAGATGGAAAAGTCTAGTGAAGTATGTGTAGTGTGTATGTATGGCCATTCCTTTGAGTCGGATCACAACTTATTCACGGTAATGTTGCAAAAGAAGACACTCAGCCTTCCTCAGTCTTACCTACACAGCTGACATAAATTGGCTATCTATGGCAAATAACATGGCTGTCTGCTGAATATTTAATCAGAGACCAGCACAGTCTTAATAATTTAGCAGTGGGCCAGTGCATTACTCTCACCGCCACTGACTTTGATAATAAAAGGCAGATGTATTTCCCCTTTGGCAAATTAAACTCTAATGCTGTGCTTCAAGATGCCTTCAGGGTCACTGTATCTGCAGGAACTATCACATGCATGAAAATAGCTGTTAAAACCTGACATTATCACATCTGACATGTATGTTCTGTGTGACCTATACCATCCACTCTGCACTGGGGAGGATGATTTATTACTGCAGATGTGGCTGTTTCGCATTATTATTGATGCTTTCTTTCAGTAACCAGGCAGGTTACACGGTCAGGAGGAAAATAACAACACCTCAGATAAACAATGTAGGAGTGAACCAATCTATTACTCATCTTAACCTTTATTAGGCAAAGCAAAATAAGTTTTCTAGAATTTATATTTTGATGACTACAATACAAGGCTTACTGTTTCACTTTATTACCTCTGCCAGGGAGACTGGGATTGGCTCTGCATCGGTTTGTTTCTTGGGCTGTCTGAAATCAACATGACGTATTTTTAAATATTTATTGATTTTTATTTATTTATTTTAGAGAGAGAGGGAGTTACAAG
>OOFC01013441.1:0-32794 GCA_900323345.1 Pseudochromis fuscus | reverse complement strand
AAATAATGCCCTCTCCTGTGAAGAAATTCTGAAGTTTTCATATAAAATATTTATTTTGAAATATGTTTGACATAAATCAGCTTTACTTTTTCTGAGTGTCACTGTGCTCACTCTCACCTGCCAGGTCTGTGCAGGTAGTGCTCCAGCCGAGCTACAACCTGGTCATAGGTGAGGAAGGCCATGTAACCAGCATGAGTCACTGCAAGCTGGTTCCAGTTCCTTATAAGGGACCTCCACGGCTAAAAAAAAAAAGAAAAAGAAGAGAAGATTTATTCTCATATTTTACCATTTCTTATCTGGAAGCAGTGACTTCATGTTGTCTTGTTATTGATAGGATTTTGGCAGGTACTTCAAGAAGTTTTAGTCTCACACTTAATTTGTATTTTTAACAGTTTGGATTTGTTTGCGTTGAAAAAAGAACACATGTGAGTTTAACCCTTTAACACCCGAGCCTCCAAATTTCCACCTGGGCTTTTTATGCTTAGTTTGATTTCAAATTCAAATTCAACATGCAAAATCTAACATTCACTGCAGTGTTTTTGTTCACCAAAACTCTAAAATGCAAACCTGTCTTTGTGTTTTCTGGTATTCTTGCTTCATCGTCACTGTTATCACACTCTTGCAACACGTAGTATACAGTAAATCATCTGTTTTGCTTCTGAGAGAGGCTCTAGTGAAATTACCGTAATGACATTATATTAACTGTAAAGTGCAACATCTCACCTCTCGGAACCGTTGGAATTTTTCTGATTGCGCAAACCGTGACATAATTACGGTAATTCAAAGACCTGTTGCCGTCGATACTCATTGAATTAAAGTGCTAAACAGAACTAGCTGTTGTCCCCTTTTCGAGTCTATGTACTATATCTATGCTTAATATCTGCTGGTGTCCTTTCCACTAACTCTCGGCTGCTGCTTCTCCAACTGATGAAATTATAAGCAGTCGTGGAAACTTACCTGAAACAGCCTCGTGAAGATGTCAAACTCAAACACAGAGATGTGGTCATTACAGGTGAGATCGATGGTTGACTTCAAAGCCATGGACTCCATCCCTTCCTCAAACACATGCACACTTTGCAGCTTCTCTTTGAAGCTACTCCACTGCACTATACACCTGTGAGAAGACATCATCATCATGGACAAAACCATCAAAACAGACAAATATAACGCACAAAAAATATTCGTATTCAGACTCACATGTTGCCAAATGAATGCCTCCAGAACTCCTCTGCCTCCGTCTTGGTCACCCTGTAGGTGTCCCCCTGAAAACATCCTGCAGGAAACATGGCCTTCAGCTCCCACAGCATGTGACTGAACAGCAGGGACAGTTTGGTCAGATTCCTCCTGAGAATGAAAGATGCAACAAGCTTTCAGTTCATCTGCAGAGACAGAACTAAGTATACATGTTGTTTACTTTGTTTACTGCCTTTAACTGATGTAAAATATGTTTGTATCTGCAACTCTGTTTTTTATTGGTACAGCTATTTTCTTGATCTTTTATGTAATTAAGTATCACTCGCAACTTGCATATAGCAGCTTTGTGAAATCACTCATTTGCCACCCCTCTGCTCTCCTTCAGTTGAAACAAGCTTTACTGAAGCATTGCTGATACTTTCCATAGATACACACACATACACAAATGCAGACACACATAATAGGCAGTCCAGCTTGCAAACAGGATGCTCTCTGCTGCACTGCTTGTCTATGAATACCACAAAATGTTCCAGTGGCCAGTGTGTCACTTGAGGTCTCAAAGCACTTTAAGGGTGTGTTATCATTTTGGTTTTTATTTTTAGACGACTGCTTTGCCCATTGTTTTAATTTTCTTTTTTTTTTATCTACTGTAACATACTGCAGATACTGCCGCAGATACTTTTTAAATACTATACCACCACTAAAGATGATATGTTTTGTGTCATAAATCTAAAATAGTTTGATGCAATTAATGATTCATGTCTGATGTAAATTAAAAAAAATAAATAAATAAAAAATCCAGCACATCTACTTCTTCTACATAAAAATCCTGAAATATGCTTTAAATTTGTAAGACTTGACTCAATGTTTTCCACTTTTCTGTGACGTTTAAACGTTCAAGTGATGGAACAATAAACTCAGAACAAATGCTGAATCAAACACTCTTGGAAAGTTTTTGCTATAATTGTACATTTATATAAACAATACCTACTGATACTGATCGTGTGTGGGATCACTTATGTTTAATGAATGGCGGCAAACTCTCATTTTTTTAAAGCATTACTGTATATCTGCACTTCTGCAAGACGTTTTTGATGCAACCCTGGAAATGTTCCTCAGATGTGTCCAGGCTATATTCGAATTACATTTGATAGTGCAGAAAGTGGTCATAGACTTTCCACCTCAATGACAAAAGAAAACCCCTCTGGTGTTGAGAAGAGGAGCGTGATAGTACAGGAGGTGGGAGGAAATGTGTAAGCCACATCTCGCTCTGGCTGGGCCTGCATGCTTAAAAATATCCTTGAAAAGACAGAAATACTCTGGTGAACTTTATAGTAAATTCCACACTGGTGTATTTGTAAATGTGTTTTTGGGCAAATAACCAACATATCGTGTACAAAAGTGATACATGCTGGTGTACAGTATGTTGCATTACAATGATCTTTGGTTCGTTTTCATTTGCTGTTATTTGTAACTGTGCCATTGTTAGAAATGTCATGCTGCCCACTCGACGTGAAGCACAACGTTCACCTCAGAAAGCTCTCTTACCTCTGGTGAATTACTTCCAGAGGTTAGCACAGCAACTACGTTTGATCTCTAACATTTACAAAGCAAGATTTTTATTTATTTTTTTAGTTGTGCAAGATTTTAAAATGTGCTATGGACAGTTGTGCAGTCCTCTTATTTGAAGACCTCGACCCTCCTGCCATTTCTGAGCGACTCTCACATTAAACAGTACAGGTAATTTCTCAAGCTCAAATGAAATCTGCATCTTAAAATCCACAGAGAATTATAATCAGTGTTTGTTTGGTAAAAAGAGGAAAAACTACAAATCTAAATCTTAAATTGTTGAGCAAAACCTCTCGCTACACTCTAAACAGGAGCCTGTTTAATTTACTGTGTATATTTATGCATGTAAGTACGCAGTCCTCTTATGTATTTTGAGACCCACTACATGTGACAGTTCATTTTTACTTTGGTGTTTTAAGAGATTGACCCTGCTGACATTTCTGATCAGCTCTCGCATTGAGCGTTATTTCTGAAATTCAAATGAAATCTACATCTTAAAATCAACAGAGAATTATAATCAGTGTTTGTTTGCAAAAAAGGTGAAAGATCTAAAAATAAAAACAAAAAATAAAACCTTAAATTAGTGAGCAAAGCCTGTTTTTCTAATATGAAATGTAATTGAATGCATTTAGGAAGCTACTTCACAAAATATCTGATAAAACATGATCAACTTTCATGGATTGAACAAATCGGCAAATTACCATGACCATCTTCAACAGTAAAGTGCATTAGTAACAATAATGTAACAGTACATCACAGTAACAGACAGTCTAGGAGGATGCTTGTCTGTATTCAGGTTTTTTTATATATATATAAATTTTAGTACTAATAATACTCACATACTTCTAATTATTATATAACATTTCAGTGCAAACTTGACCTGTATTTTTTTACAGAGTAATGTTACTTTTACATGTTTGAACATTTCCTCCACGGGTGATCAAATAAAAAATATCACAAAAATATCGCTTTAGTAAAGTTCTGACGAGGTCAATAATTATGTTTTACTTTCTCCTGTTGTTCTGCAAATGGTTCCTTTGGTATTTGTGACAACCCTTGTACATTTGCATGGACGTTTTTCATAAAATTCCTGTCAGCAGAGGTGAACTCGTCAGTGTGATCTTTCAACCACTAAACTTTACCACTCTCTGTGTCTGTCGTCTTCGCCATTAGTCGGATCTCACTTCTGTTTTTGGCTTTTTGTGATCGCCAGGCACAAATTTCACTTGCTAAACAGGTGACTGTAGTTTTAACCTCCAGCAGTCAGTGATTTTAGAAACAGAATTTGCTCAGTGGGTCGAATCTGAGAACCACAAAAAAGAGGACATTACAGCAAGACATTTTAAAAACACAAAAGAGGATATTAACAAAATTTGCACTGCTATCTAAGCCACAATACACATAACAGTATGGGAATTTGCCACTTGACTGCCCATGCAGGCCTTGCTGTGGTGACGGAGCCATCTGTTGTGCACGTACAAGATTCTTGTAGTTGATGCAAGAAACCTTTAAATTTGCTCTGTTGGATTTTCAGATTCTGCTGAAAGATGATCTCTGATAAAAGCTGGTGTCTGTAACAATTTGCAGGCGTTGTACTGTGTAGATCTACAGATTAGAGCTCAGTCAGTGCTTCAACTGCCTGAACGACGAGCTGTAGCAAGGATAAGATTAAATTATGATTTTAGTTTTGATATACAGAACGTAACACGATTAGGCTTTGTCTGGTCCATCAGCTTTATGAGCAAATCTAGAGCAGCTCATTGCAAAATACAGTGTTCAGATATTCAGTCAGAGTCCCATGATCTGGAGGAACGCTGAGTGATGGGAAATTTCAGTACTGATAAGAAAACTGTTTTATATTAATATCAGAAAATAAAAACAGAAAAAACAGTTTAACTCACACTTATCAAGATCAATGTTTTAAAAATATATATGACTGTTTCTCTGATATGCTGTATATCTGAAAAAGATTTTTAGTTATAATTTGATTGATTTGAGCAAAATTAAGCTGGAAGTTGAGATAGTTTGTGCTAATCTCACACATGTAGGAATAATCCTTTAAACCAAACAGCGTGTAATTATGAGAGTAAAAAGTAGAACATATGATCGTTATGATTTTCCCAGTGATGACAGTGTAGTTGTGTGCTCCAGTTCTGTATTAATGCCACATGCAGGTAATCACGCACAGTATAATTAAAGCTGGAATACAACTGCATGGACATACGGCGAGAAGCTGTCTCTTCAGGACTAAACAGTCTCAGTCCCAAGCTGCTTAAATTCAAAGGATGTTGTTGCTTTTTCTCGTTTCCCCTCATTAGCATCACAAAGGTGCAAGTTTGGCCCTTTTTCCACCTTCATCATTAGTATTCCCAGCGAGAGCGAGGGAATACGGCCCAAACTCCAAATAAAAAAGTCACTCTATTTAGCTGCTGTGAAATTTCCGCTTCAGCCAAACTTTGTGAACATGGAGGCTGTAGTGCACAGTGAAGTCTATAATCAAGCTCTGGAAACCAGGCTCAACCTTCTGTAGGTGGATTTACATTTCACTTTATTTAGGTTAGTGTTCATGGAGGACCATAACTGTCAAGTATCAAGTTATAACTCTGATAATTGTGTCAGTTAATTATAACCGACTATTATGGGATTTTTGAAGTTTTTAAAAAGTATAACCAAATTAAAACGTTCCCAAGATCCTGTGATCCCCGGAGATCTTCAGTGACGTCCGTCCTCTTTCTGACCCCACAGCCAGTATATATGTCTCAAAGAAGGTCGAGGTTTAAATAAATATTATTCTGACTGGAAAAAACTTCATGTTTTTGATGTGAGAACAGAGTTTTCTGGAGAAGGAACGAAAATGGCAACGATATAACCCCATCCACAGATGGCTGGTTCACTCCCTTTAAGTGTTTTTTATATGTTTTAAGGTGGTATCTAATCATACAAATATTGTATTTGCTCAAGTTAGGATTTCTCTGATGTTTGTTTGAGTCAGTCTGAAATAAATTGAATTTATGATGCCAACAGAAATGCAAAATCAACACATTTTAATTTGCTTAGCTTAGCAGCAAGCAGCTGTCATCAGAACAAGAAAGAGAAATTCCTTTAAAGGCAGCGTGAGTTACACTATCCCCGTCTGGAGAGAGACTCCTGGAGCTTTTTTTTGCAATATGTTTTGTAATGTATGTAATGTATCTTTTATAAGTAATGTAATGTAATGTATGTAATGTATCTTATCAGTTGTTCGGCCCATGAAGTGTCTAAGACAATGAAAAATGCCTTTTATAATTTCAGAAAGTCCAGTGTGATGTCTTTAAATGTCAAACATTCTTAAAGTATTTATATATAGACAAAGACAAAATGGTATTACTGGTTGGGTAGACTTTCAAAAAAAAATTATTGATCATCCTTATTTTGTTTTTAGTGAATTAACAAATACCTATTTACACTTCCAAAAGACAGACAAATAAATAAATGTAACATTTTATGGATTTGTCTACCTTTTTAAAACTACTGTAATAGAAGAAGCTATAAATAGATTTGATAATAATTGTATGACCCTCTAACATGTGCTCACTTGTGTGTGGTGTAGACGTCAGCCAGGGGCCTTCTTACCTGTGGCTGGATGTCTCGTCAAATATCTTGTCCCGTCCCTCTTTAAACAGCAGCACAGCCCTGTCTGTCTTATCCAGCAGGTTTCTCACGTGGATCCTCAGATACTTGGCCTCGTCCCCCCGGGGCACCTTGCCTCCTGCTGCCCTGGAGCCATGGTAGGGTTCCCAAACCTGCGTGAGCAGTGTTGATGTCTCAGATACGAGGTCTGGCAGGTATGGCGGACTGTTCCTCAGGCCCAGTCGAGGGTTTTTGACCAGCTCGTGGAGCCTTTCCAGTCTTTTGAGGGTCTTGTCGACCAGCCGCCGATCTCCACTAGTAGGCGGCTGGGAGCTCAGTTTGGGGCTCCTGGAGGCTCCTATACCTGCTGCCGCCATCATGTCACTGTGGTGTGTTTGGACGTGAAGTGAACCAAAAATGACCTTAAATGTCTGTGTCTGTTTGGGGGCGTGACGACAACAGCAACGTTCCCGCTGAGTCAAAGCTTAATTTGAATATCCGTGAATGTTCATGACCAGAAACTGGAAGCTGCTATTGAAAGTGGCTCAAGTTTTTAAATTGCTGACATTTCTTGGCCTCACAATGACTGTCGTTAGTCCTCAGTTTCATCTGTGAAGCATACATGTTATCCTCCTTGGGCAGAAACCACTGTATAGTAACAGTCCAGTAGCATTGCACTGTTCAGCATGGGCAGCATGTTAAAAAACTTCTGAGCACTTCAAGGCGAAAACGGCCTCGACTGTCCATTTCTAGCTTCTTCTGTCAGATCTTCACAGAAATGTGACAATACACTTTCTAGATTTGAAGATTTCCACAACAAGAACTAAACAACACAAAAAACTAAGAAAAAGGAGACTTCATACTGACATCCAGCTGTTAAAACAATTCATACTTTTACAATCCTTCCCTTATCTCTCTCCCCTCCTGCACCTGTTGCCAGTTTAACACCGCTCTGCTTACCAACTTCTCCTGGTAACATCTGAGCAGCAGCACAGTCCTACGCTCTCAGAGGTGATACATCTACTGTCAGCGCAGCAGGAAACATGTTCTCTGTCATGGCCTGGAACACTGCTGCTTCTTCTTTGTCTCTCTTGATGTCACCCTCTTTCTCTTTCTCTCTTCTGGCTTCACCCTTTGATTGGTTTCCTGGTTGCAGCAAGACAAACAGGTTTGTTTTCTTTGCTCTATTGCTCAGGCTGACAAGCAGAGAGAGAGAGAGAGAGAGAGAGAGAGGGGTGGGAGGAGGGAGGAAGACAGGGAGGAGTGGACTCAAAAGCAAACATTTACAAAGAATGAAAGTAGACTGTGAAAAACACTTGACAGGTAGACTACCTACTAATCGATGAGATGCCAACATCTCCACCTGACTGTCAGCAGAAAACACTGTTTATTGTGGAATTAAATTAATTCAGTTGGCATTTCTTTAAAGTTTGACATAAACTTTTGCCTGATTTTTTTTCAAGCTGGTCTGTCAGAAGGTCCACTGCTTTAATCCACTCTGACATATTCTTATAATATTTGTATAGACGGGTGCAGAAGAGTGCCACTGGTGACTAACTACTTTGGTCATCACCTGACTTTTACTCTAGCACCACCATGAGGCTGCTACTTGTTGTTTTGACTACAAACAATTAAATGCTTTGTTATGAAACTTGATACACTTTGATATTCCTCAACTTTTCTCTCAGAGCTAAAACATTTTATTTGTTCATTATTTTTTAAATATAATCAAATACTTGCCACACTCAAAAATGAATAAATTAAAATAAATAAAAAAAACTCCCATAAGCTTCAGCTGTGTTTTTATATTTATTGTAAATCATTAAATACTAACATGGTTGCAACTTTGAAAAGCAGCAAATTCTCTTATTTAAGAGACTCTGCAACATCTACATGAAAAACTAACAATCCTGAAAGCTTGCAGCCACAAGAGGGAGATACTCAGTCAAACAAAGGACATCCAAATTACAGTTGTCACTGCAATATTATTATTTTGCCCATTTAAATTCACTTCTTAGTTAAATGTATCCCAGCTGAAAAGCATTTATATGCTCTACTTTCTTCTATGTCTTGGCTCAGCATCAGTACTTCAAGATTTTCTCCAGTTTTGCCTCCTGCAGTAACAGTCCCACCACCTCCCACTGGAGACAATATCTGTGCAGGACAAGAGACATGTGTAAGGTGCAGAGGTGAGATTTTCTTTGATGTAAATCTCAAAACCCAGTTTCTCTCCAGTACTTTATTTTGAGGGTCCAGGTGCACCGTTGCTCTCCTGACACAAGGTGGCCTCATTTCATCGTGTTTTATGTTACCTGATGATTTCATCATGGAGCACTGCCTCAGAATACCAGCGCCTTGATATTAAATAGACATGAGAATATTTTTCTGTTACATGTATGTATACATACTCTTAAAGATTATTAAACCTCTGTCAGTGTCTCTTTCATTCTGTGCTAAGCCGTATCCAGTGTCTGTTCAGGATTAGGTCGGCTGTAAAAGAAATAAGCCTGCCTCTATTTTCATAAACAATGATACCCAATGCCAGACGAGATCATAATGCTTGAGTGCCCAGACAGCTGCAGAGCATGTTTGTGTAGTGTCAGGGTGTTTTAGGGACTTTAGACACCACGCTTGACTTTCCGTTGCCCACTCCACACTTCAGTGGAGGGAGGAAAGTCCCAAATTGACCCAGGTAACCAGAACCTGGGTGAGGGTGGAGCAGGATATGATTAAAGACAAGGAGATGAGACATGCATTTGCAGGACTGTACACAGAGATTTAAGTGTTTGTTATCAGGTTTTATGATCACATGCAGGGTAGTAATGACATGACATTGACTGGTGAGTCTTATTTTGGGATTGCTTGAGTTCTGCAGTCTGGAGAAATCACCAACGTCCAGCAAAAAAGATGAATTATCAAAGATCTGACTGACACTGTGCATCTAATGGACTGTTTTCTAGACTGAGGCATTAGGTTTGATTGAACTTTGCACTCACATTTGCAGAAGAAAACAATCAGTTAGGAGGATATCCTCTTCAACCAAAATGAGATCAGATGTAGAATAACATTTTGTGTGAAAGCATGAAGGTCAACAGTGTGTCTAGTATTAGGCAGTAAATGTGATAAATAACCTAATATAAAAAATAAGCCACACAAAAAGTCAAACAGACATTTTAATATTGTTTGTTATTCATTTTATGTTTCCATGTTATTTGATATTTACATCTTAAAACTACAAAACAAACAAACAAACCCAGTGATAGGCTATGTCTAATTTGTTCAAAAATATATAATTTTGCATCTCATCTATGAAGTGGAGCAGTGTGTTTTGCAAAAAGTAAGAAATTCTGTTAATTATCAGCGAATATTTTGCATTATTTCCTGTAATCAGACCATCATTTGACTAACAAGTGAGTAGCTTTATTAATGTGGATTTTCAGCCATTGTATTTATAGCTACTGTGTGAAACTATTAATTGCTTCTTGGTTGATGGAAATAGAAAAATTTGCCATACTAACTGAGTCTAGGTTAAATCTGAACATAAAAAGGAGCAGTGATGACTTGACACTGATTTCCTCTTGTCGGTGTTAACCATTAGTTGTGCACTACAAAGCAGTTGGGGTAATTTTTTTTTTTTTTTTTTTTTTTTGCAAAAGCATCGACCCGTCTCTCCTCCCTGAACTTCTTGAGAAATTCAGTGTGAGACTAGATGTTTTGAACTTAAATGCAAAACAGACAGATGTCAGAGAAGTCGGAAATGCAAAAATCATTACGGGTTCAACGCAGTGTTATCTCTTTTCCTGCCTCTCTAAGTGTAATTAACTTTGGTTCAGTCGCTTTGTTTCGGTTTAAAGTGAAAGCGCCGTCAAGTGTCGCTCTGAACTCGTTCATTAAAAGCAGATGAGCGTCGGCGCAGCTGCACTGTACCTGCAGTTGTTACCAAAGGTGAGCCAGGATACGCGTATGCAGCCTATCTACTCCAGACTGCTGTTGGCACTTTTCTCGGATCTACATTAGCACCAGTCAGTGAATTTAAACTTTTATCTAAATTTCAGCAGTGACACGAAGGGGAAGACGGAGGTGATTTGATCGCTGCCCATTTCATTTTATGGATATGGGAATTGCGCACGGTTGGTCACTTCGGTCGGACTGATTCCACTTCTGTCACTGGACGTCGTGAAGTTTTGTCCACGCGCACACACCACCTGAAACTTCTTCAGAGTCCTCTCACCCCGGTTGATGCCGAGGATCATGACCATGAACGGTGACCACCAGTCGGTTGCCACAGCGCCGCTGGATTTGCGCACCACTACCAGAGAGCGTGGGAGCGCAGGGTCGACGACTCCGGACTGCAAAATCCACGCCAGGGACGCTCGGGTGACAAGCGGCTCACCTGCACCTCCGGCATGCACGGGGACGGACAGTTTAGAGATTCACTGCCCCGCGGGCAGAAGCGCACCGGGCGCAGAAACCAGCGCTGCTCGCAAACGACCTGCGGACGCATCTTCCTTAAAGCTTCCTTTTAGGAAGCGTCCGATTCCTGTCGAACCGGAGACCAAGAGTCTGTCACCGGCTCCGGCAGAAAGTGCAGACCGCTTATCCCCCGCACAAGACACGGACTTTACATTTCGGGAAAGTTTGGCCGGTCGTTTGGAAACAGCTGCGGATCACAGCAGGGTCGGTGTGGCACCAGTGACTCCCAGGCGGGTGGAAGAGGCAGGACACGGTTCAAATGGATATCCCATATGCTTTTTGCACCCGTTTAATTACGGTAAGCATTACTGGCCAACATTCAGGTCATTACCGTAGTGTTTTTGTTCATTTTCTGTCTCGAAACTTGAATATGTAACAATTAAAATGAGATGTTTTTAGAGGACTTATGTAAAGTTAGCAACTGATTTCCTGATTTCCTTCATATGGCATTTAATATAGTAGGGGCAAAATAAATAGACTGACTCACATAATATAGGTGTCAAAGACAGAGGATGGCACAACCTGCACGAGTTCTCTCAGATAATTTTGCGTTGTATTACTGGCCATTGCAGTGCTATTGATTGATTGATTGATTGATTGATTGATTGATTGAAAACAGTAGAGGCACCCAGAACATCCTCTCCCCCTCTTTTTTTAAAACTGTTTGGTTCACTATTGTGTCACAGGTGGTAGAAAAGACAGTGGAGTCATAGTTGATGCAGAAGCTGCTGCAGAGAAAATGTCCAGTCAGCTATTCTGCAGCTATTCTTTCTCGGTCAGCCTCCTGCAGTGACAAAAGTAGCTTACTGGGTCAACTCGTAACTGAAAATATGCACACTCATACATACAGTACAAGGACACTTCCTTATTACACAAAAAGACCTGATTGTCAGGGAAGCCTTTTGTAAGTTTATATATATTTCTGTCCATTTCTCTTTTTTGCTTCCTCACTGCTTCCCACCTTCTACATCTTTTTTGCCTCTTTCTGCGTCTCCCTTTTGCATCACTCCTGCTCAGGTCACTACCCAGTGTACTGCTTGTCCCCTGTCCCAGAGACAACCCACCCTCTGGCCCACCAGACCGAAAACTTGCTGGCCAGTATCGCTCTGGCCACACGTCAGGATGAAGATGGAGACACGTAAGTTGACGTTTTTAAAGTAAGACTGGAAACTTGTTATAATTAATTAATGCACATATCCATCCATCATCCATCCATCCCAGATGCAATCACAGATGCATACAGTAAACTTACAACATTATGATTCATCTACCTCATGCATTTTTACTAATCGCACTGTTCAAGTCAGAAAGCTGTGTTGAAAGTCGAAACTTGGTACAATTCACAGATCTGAAATCTGACCACAGTCATGATTATTCATGAGACTTCCAGCAGATTGAGAGGATTCATAGTCATTTTGGGTTCAGATTTAGCATACCCTGCTTATACCTACCAAGACTTTTAATGTTTGCTGCACAGTACTTATTAGTCCTGAGATGCAGTTTAAGTTTGGTACGTCAGGCAGTCACAATTTCTTGGAAGTGGTGACTTGTCAGTTGCAAGGTTTCCAAATTATGAAACATAGAGTCAGCTTTAAGAGTCGTCAAAAACCTTAACGCTACCAAGAAAGGGTAATTTAAATTTTCAGGATGTATGCATACTGTGATTTTGAATAATTTTTAATTGTAAACGGGAAGTAGGTGGAGAAGTCTGCTGCCTTCATTGATAGCAAGAAGTCAGAAGAAAAAATATCTTAAGTGTTGTACAAACAGCAGGTGGGGGTGAATAGCAGTACACGGACAGCAAGTTCAAACATATCTTAACCACCAGTGAGATTTAAACATGCAAATTATATATAAAAAAACAATGTTGGCTCAAAAAATATCACAGCATTTCAGCTCTTGCACGCTATGTGTGTTTCTCAGTGTAAAGCTTTGAGCTGTCTGTCTCAGTGTCTGGATTTTTAAATTCATCTTTGTGTGAACAAACAAACAAGGTGCTGTTTAAGTATCCCAGTAAGGTGTGACAGTGAGATAGTAAGTCTGAAACTGACGCATCTATAGTGGAAGTGAGCCTTTATCATTCTCATGTGAAAATACCCACATCATGGCTCCTTACCACCAACAGACTGACCCTCCCAGTATCCAGTCTGTGCATTGCCCTCTCTGTGGCTTTACACCTATACGTCTAAACTACCTTCTTAAAGGAAACCGATGTCATAAAAAGTGAAACTCTAATGGTCATTGCACTAAGACGTCGGTGAGAGTCATTCACTGGGCTGGACTCAAACAACACTCGTCTGAACATGCAACCGCCTGACCTCATAAACAAAACAACTGGCATTGCACAACCTGGATGTGAGCTGTCTGCAGTATGACCTCAGCTTATTTGTTATGGTATCCATGACTCACTTGGCTCTGCATGTTGCACAGGTACAGTCAGTGCTCCCCCCCTCACCACCCCCAGCACAACCAAATTCTTTACTGCTGGTTCACTCCCGCTGAGGGAAAGTGGTTCAATGTTGAGCAGGAATGGTTCATTAAGTGCACATGGACACTTTGATCTAACACACTAACTATAGTGTGGAAGCTAAAGGTCTGAGCTGCAGCCATTGGAAAAAAAACCCCACTGCCTGTATGTGTTGAACCACCTTAAACTTGCCACTTGACTCGTCTCTCAGGGCGTGGAGTGGGGGCGTTGGGAGTGAGACTACTGTATGCAAGGTGCTGGTGGAGTTCTTGAGACCACATGAATGCAAATATTAAACTTTAACGCATGGCTACTTTACTTTGTCTAAAGGTTTGACACCCACCCACACACTAACTGAAATGACAAGCTGATGCGAGAACACCGAGTCATGTGACTGAAATTATACAATGTCCAAGAATTAAATGGCACTTTGATGTCGCAGTTTCATGAAGAATCAGCATCATTTGCATTCACTCAAAACAAACCCGTGATGGCCGACATTTAACCGAGCCAAGGGTCCCGTGACCTGCTGCAGCTGGTTATTGTTCTGCATATACTTCAGAGACTTGTAATTGCAATGACAGGTCTGCCATTAAGAAAGAGTGGAAAGGAAATAAATGTACTTTGATTTAATGGTTTTTTATTTTTCAGCACATAAAAAAAAATCCCCAAACTTTATTCTGTCATAACAGTAAACTCTTCTTTCTTAAACTCAAGGATTAAAAAAAAAAATACAGTATATTATTTTATTAGTAGAAACTTAATGCAACAAACTTTCAGTGCAAAAATGTTTCACAAAATCTTGCCCCTTGATTAGTTTTGTAGTACCTACTTGTTGCTTTGTGGCTGTTTGAAACTTTGTGTGAATTCTGCAGAAAGACACACCATCAGCCCCCCTCTCTTTTTTCACACTGTATGTATGTGAGTGTGTGTGTGTATGTGCGTGTGTGCACAGTGTGAGTGATAGCGTGCACGCTTTTACGTCAATCGGGTATTCATCCTCTGTTCTCAGCGCCTTCGAGCCCCTTTAGTTTCGGGAAAACCAGTGAGTGCTGAGTTTTAAACATGATTGTGGTTTTTCTCAGGTGTCTCTGTGTCTCTTTCTTTTCTTCTCTGTGTTTTTAAATGAATGGGCTCAAAAAACCCAAACATCCTCTCCTCACTTCCTCATTTACCGCTTTTCTTTCTCTCTCACTCTCTCACTCACTCACTCTCTCTCAGTCACTCCTGTCTTGTTGTGCGTCTCACTGTCACTTGCAGATGTGTGGATTTGGGCACAGCTCTCAACGAGCTTCTGGTCAGACTACCTGCCAATGTAAATAGATGGAAAGAAAGGATCCAAAACTTGATGAGGATTCATGCTCTGTTGACCATGAATATCTGAGATGTTTCGGTGTTTTATGAATTCATCAGCTCAAAAACTAGTTATCAGACACTTACTGATAATATGTTATTCAGGTCAATAACCTGTAGTTGGTTATTTGTTTGAAACTGACACATATATGTAAAAGTAATGAGTTAGATATTAAGTCAGTCACTCTTTTCCTTTTGACTCTGAAGGACTGATATAGAAAAACACAATGTTTGTTCATGGTGTGAATGTGTCACTAGTGTTGTATGTCCGAGGTCCACAGTCTTCCTTGTGCCTGCTTTTCTACTGTGGAACACACACAGGTTAATAACGACCATGAGGTTGTTGTGTGTTGGATGTTGAACTACACTTGCAAGTCCAAGTTTTCTGTGAACAGTGGAAACCTGAAACATTTTGTTTACTATTTACACAAACTGATTCATCACCTCATTGCTCAGCTGGTCCACAGACCACAGCGTACATGAAGCCGTGCCCTTGCCCTCAATATACCAAACCAGATTCTGCACATATGCAGCCTCCTTTGTTTTTTTTCTCAGAGTCTCTTCTTCTCTGTTTCTCTCTTTCACACACATACAGTTGGACTGTCTGTGTTAATGTGGCAAGCTCGGGACTCCTGCCTGCGTCAGTGCTGCTGTGCCTGAGGTTATCTGGGGCTGTGGTCTGCCCCACTTCCAGGAACACGAAGCAGTGCAGTTTCATCTTAAGAGAAAAGAGAGAGATGGATGCAGATATAAAAGGGTGTAGCAAGAGAAACAGGCTGGCTTTAGGTCTGTATGTAGGCAAACATCTCAGTGAGCTCAGTGTTTAGAGAGATGAACAAGGATTTTAGAATTTCTTCACATTGTCAAACGGCAGCTGGAATCTTCCTGTTCATCAGAGCATCACTTTTCACAACACTTTCCTCGGGGCTAAGAAAAATAAAACCCTGGTAAAGTCCTACCCAAACAGCCTGTCACTATATTTGACTGTGACTATACTTGGCCATGATTGGTCACTCCAGTGGCTGGAGTATCTATTGATGAGATGTTACAGGGGCTTTTCAGACAAATGATGTGGTAGCTGGGTAGCACGTACAGTAAATATGATCACATACAGATTTGAGCTGAGCTCAGTTACAGGAACAGGGATCAGCTGAGGAAAGAACCACCACGCTCGTTTCAAATACAAAGTTCTGCTTTTCATGCTGATGTCAGGAACGAATCACCTAATTGTTTATTGTAGTTCCAACATGCTGTTGCACAGCAACGTGTAGCTTTTAGCTTATGCTACTCAAGTATGTGCAAGAATGTTGCATGTATGTACACATGCACATACAGATTATCAACAGTTTGCATTTATTTTTGGGCATTTTAGATAGATAGATAGATAGATAGATAGATAGATAGATAGATAGATACATAGGCACATAGATAGATAGGATACACAAGAGGAAGTGTTTGCAAGTGCTTTTGTGACTCTTAGACCTTATTTTCTGACCTCAGAGTCTGTTGAAAGGTACTTTTAGCTTAATTCTCAAGAAGTGTCCCTGTTTCCTGTTGCACAATTGCTCTGTAGTCTATGCCTGATAATGACTTATCCACTGGATGAAGCTGACTGAGCAAACCTACAGAAAGCCCCTATAAGAAACCATATAGCTTCATGGCTATATTTTCACAGCAACGTAAAGCCAGATTGAGGTGAAAGAATGCTGCCTTTGTCGGTGACAACAGGAAGTGACTTAAAACAAATCTGGCTCTTACTGGAAGCTGCTTCTTCTGATAGCACGAACAAGAAAAATGTGACAACTGCCAGACTGTTTTCTACATCATGCAGCTCAGTTTCCTGCCCTTCCCTGTCCTAAACTCTGGCCTGTGTTTGTTCTTTTGCTTCACGTAAAGACTGCAGATAGTGGTTTCCCCTTGCTTTTTGATAAGATCGTGTGATAACAGCATCGTGAGTCATGCCTGCACATCTGTGGAGCTCTTTAGCACAACTGTCAGTGGGGCCATTTAGATGAAGTGATCAAGCAGAATTTGCTGCGTCTGATCACAAGAGAAACTTCAGATCTTCACATACTAAGTTTTAAAGGCCACGAAAAAAAAATGTCTTTTTGTATAAATGAACTTCGATTTGTTACATTCAAGCTCTTGCCAAACAAACTCAGAGAATCCCGACTATGCCTATCAGCACCAGGTAGCTCTCTTGTCTCTCAAGCATTTTGCTGGTATGTGTGTTGACATTCCTTGTGCACCAGTAAAGATGGTTTTACATCAGCGAGCAATGAAGAGAGCTGAAGAGCCAAGTAAGACAAAAATTTAGCACTGTAGGTTTTAAACATAGTTCAATAGCTGGTGAGTTACCAAGAAGACTAAAAAACATTGGGAAAGCTGGTTTGGATCTGTCCCAAGGAAAACCAGCATCTCAAAAGACACAAATGGAAATGTTATATTCCATCTGTTTAGTCTGTATGACAGCTCTGTACATGATACAATTAAACAAAGAAAACAAGTTGTGCTTGTGAGGACTGGCAACCAGTCTGAGTCTTCAGGATGTCCCTGCTCCAGACCCAGACTCCGTCTGACACATGGCCTCTGCAAAACCACAACCTGTCATTTCTTTTCACGGGGTAAACAATGACAGTGACCACGGTTTCTGCAGAATCTATGCTAAGCTAAACTAACTTTATACTTGTTGTTGCTTCATATTTACTAGCAGACAATGACAATGTTGAACAAATGTTGACTTTTTCTGAGGAAAAGATTTCTAGTACAGTGGGTTTGAAAACAAAAGCAATAGACTATATATAGTAATGGACGAAGCAATCAGGTTTCAAAAGTAAAGCCAATGTGAAAGTGCAAAAATGTTCTATACCAACAATGGCCACTAGATGATGGATTTAAAAAAAAAAAAACAAACTCTGGCTCCAATTAATTTCATTTAATACAAAACATCATTTCCAAACATGAAATACTCAGTCAGTACATTTTTCCACAAGTCATTCTGATGTCAACTGTTCTTCTCAGTGATCTGCTGGTCCACCTGAAAATTATTTTTAAATTATGTATACTACTGTTCAAAAGTTTGGGGTCACCCTATAAAACCCATTTGATCAACTTTTAATCAAATCAAGCATCACAAAAACATATGTAAAATACAACTGAACACATATAGCAGCCAAAACATCAAACAGGATGAAACACTGAAACACATGTAATCAGAGTTAAACAAGTAGAACAGTCTGGGTGGATCCTTTTGTCTGTACATGGTCTTTGATGTCATATGAAAACCATTGGTTTTAAAGAGTGACCCCAGATTTTTTAACTGTATTTCATTAGGCTTCAAAAAGTGGAAGATTTAGGGGTGTGGTTAGTTTGATTGACACTGAACTTGAGTTGCATTGACATTGAGCAGTGTCCTCGGGTTCAATGGATACATCCACCTCCTTCATATCCAAATATGGTCACTTCTAGCTCCAACAAACCAACATGGTGATGTTCAATGATGTCACGTTAGGTTCGTCTAATCCATGTACAGTCTATGAGAAACCCTCACTGCCACTAGTGGTGCAGCCCATCCTCATACAGTAGTTCACACATTAAGTTCTAACTAGAACTTAGGTGTACCTTTTGAAATGCAGCATTTAGTCAATTACTTGTTACTTGTATAAAATTCTTTGTGTGTGTTTGTCTCCATTACAGAGCTCTCCATATAGCTGTGGTACAGGGGGAATTGGCCATTGTCGACCAACTCATCCGACTCTTGCAGTTGGCTCGCAGAGACCTTGATATCTACAACAATCTCCGTCAGGTGAAACAAATGCATTGATGAAGTCACTTCAAATACACACGTGCCACATTTCTGTCAGACAAAATATGCAGAATTCTAATTATTATTTATGTTTGGGACATTGTTGTCATATATAGTGGCCATCAAGTTCACAGAGAGATGTTTTGTGTAATGATATCAAAAAGATAAAATCTGAATAACGCGATAAAGACACATGATGTGAAAAAGTGTGAAGGTTCAGTAGCAGACTTCTGCCCCAACAGCCACAGCATGTGTAACACATTCCCCTGCCTCACCCTTTCTTATAACAGTAACATGGAAAAGAATGAAAGAGGAAGTGCCTCGGTTTCCTCCTTGCCTTGCGCTGTGTTAACGCAAACTCTTACAGTCATGGCAGCCGATGATTATGCAGTGGAATTCACCCTTCCCAGTTTCTCCACCTGTACTCGCCGCAAGCCAAAGCCCAATACACATTCTGGGAAGGTCTATATGTGCTTTCCAATGTCCTGTTTTGTTTTTTACATGGTTTTCTAGTGTTCCGTTTCCCTGTAGCAAGGGAGTTTTCAGGGTTTAAATCATGAATTTACCATGTTGTGAAATTCAGATGAGAGAGCCAAGATGATTAAGCAGATGATTAACTCTCATAAACTCTAAACTCATATATTATGTACTGCCTTTAAGTGAAAAAAAAGTTTGCAAAAATTACTCTTTTATTCGTATTGAACTGTGAATATTTTTTGCTTTTTTTCTAGCAGATAGAGTTTATTTAATAACCTGTCTAAGGCTATGTTAGCTATTTACACTACCAAAAATACAGTGCATAAAAAAGTGACACCCCCCCCGCCCCCCAACTCCCTGCTTACTAACCTCAACATAATGCCAAAGCATCAGCTATATTACTGGAAGGCATACAAGGAATTGTCTCTGAATGTTTCCCAATCCAGGGCTGTCCCAACCAATGGCTTTAAGCCAACACTTGCACTTTCTCCTCCCCTTTGCTGTCTCCACCTTCTTGCTCTCCTGATTTGCAGTCTGCCAGCTTTCTCTCTCTCTTTTTAAACCTCCTTCAACAGAGAAAGCACCTGAGGTGTGCAGAGCTTTAGTTCTCAGGGCTGGGGTTTCACACACCACATACACACCACACGCCACATGCGTGCTTACCAGAAATAATGCTAGCGCTATCATCGGTTGTCGCCTTTCCTCATCGCTGAGGCTCGACAGGATAGGCTTTGTGATATCCTGTATAAAAAAATGCATGTACACAACACACACAGGCACACATACTCTCTTTTCCCACACTCACACTTTTAATGTCATATGCAGCTTTAACCAGAAAGGGAGATTTACCAGCACAAGTCCCGTCACGGTCATTTGCCTACCAGATTGTGTGGTTTTCATTTAATACCAGGTATAAAGGGTAGACTTTCACAAAATCGGACAGGGGGAAACTTTTTTTATTTTTCAAAAGATAAAGTTTCCTAGACAAATCTGAACACATTTTCCAGTACTGGCCAACTTCCCAAACACAAACAAAAATAAATACAGTATTTCCAACACTGGTGACAAATCCTGAGTTTCTGTGGGTTTTCATGAGGAACTTTTTGACAGAGTGTTACTATCAGTACTGTAACTGAACAATAGTGCAAGTGCGTTATTTGCCTTTCCCTCCCAGAACTACTATGATGGTACAGAGAGAGCTGTTTGATACTCCCACACCGGTCATGCTATCAGTGTGTCTACAAAAACACAGCTAGTTTTGTTGCTCCTGTGACAGCTGATGGTATAGCGTGTGGTACTGACACTAGTGGGGTTTGGGGACTGAATCCCTCGGGGCCACCTACACGAACACACGCACTGGTAGTCATGTGCATTAGATTGACAGCCTTGTGCACATGCTACTGCTACAATGCAGATGGAAATGCAAGAATTTAATAAAGGTTTTACACAAGTGTACAAGTGTATGTTGTTGGCATGCCATTTTCTGTTTTTTTTTTGTTGTTATGAATGTGCGTGCATGTGTGTGCGCAGACCAGACATCCGTGTGTGTTTGTGTGTGTTAGTATCCTTGTTCCGAGAAGTCACATGACCCCACCCCCCGCCCGCCTTGCTTTGAGCTGTTTCTCAACATACCTTGCTGAGGTTCAAAGGGTAGTTTACAGGGACTTTCCCTTCTTGCGCGTGCCTCTCTCTCTTTCTCTCTCTTGTTCTCTTGTGCTGTCTCTCTGCCTGTCTCACTCCCTCACTGCTTTTCTCTCGCTGCACATATCTTAAGAGAATTTAGTGTCTAACCATAACTGATGCTATCAGTATAACTGTCAACAACACTGACGTAAGAACCTGTGATGTTTATTTGCCAGAAAGGGCTGACTTTACCCTTTGGTGTTCACTAGAGAAGAATAGTCTTTGTCTCTCAGTGTTGCCTTTCACCTTTGTGTTTGGCACTGCGTAAAGCCTGAGGCTGTTTTTCATACCAAAAAAAAAAAAAAAAAGCTCCTCTCCTCTCATCTTTTCACCTCATTCATGTTGATCCACTCATTTTGCTGGAATGTGAGAGGACAAACCCAGGGGAAAGAGAAGGGATTTTCCCTTGTTATCCTGTCTTTCCCCCGGACTCCCCTCTGTCATTTCCGTTTCTTCCTCGTTCCTCTGTCTCTCCAGCCGAGCTCCCCCTTCACCCTCTTCCCACCCTTCCTCTTATCTTTGCTGGATTTTTGTTTAGTCACTCTAGAATCTTTTACAGGAAGCCTGAGCCAGAGTCTGCCAAGTCTGAGTGTCGGCCATAAAAGGCCTTAGTGTAGAGGGTCATTTCTAAAGTTCTGGAAATGACTTAAGATAGAAAAAAACTAGTGCTACATGGGGAAGAATTAATAGTACTGATGCTATTTATAACATTGTAGAGCAGTGATTGCTGATTATAAGAATTTCAGAAAACATGATTTTGTGTGTGTGTGTGTGTGTGTGTGTGTGTGTGCGTGTGTGTGTGTGTGTGTGCGTACATGTCAGTGTGTGAGTCATAAGATTCAGGGAAACAAGAGTTAAAGGGAGGAACACTTGCACTGACACAATGGAGGAATTCCACAAAGATGTTCTCCCACTGCTAGACTTTTTTTTAATAGTCTTTACTGGAATAAACCCTACACACACACACACACACACACACACACACACACACACACACACAATTAGTAATACGGCAAAAGTGAAACTTGGAGGAGCAGTCTGTTCCTGATCGTTGCATTTATTTGGTCAATTGATCAGCAGCTAAAATGTCCACATTAAAAACAACTTCCCCTTATGACTGAACTGAATATTGCTTAATTTTTAACAGCAGGTTGTCACTGCACTCCCCAGCCATAGTTAACATAATTGTCAACAGGATGATACATGCTGAGCTCACCCAGAGGAACATCCCAGATTGCTAAAGGGATTTCATTCACCACTTGGTAGATTCATCCAGGAAAACACCTGGTAAATTGTGTGTAACCTTTTCTGTGCTCGACCATGTTTGTTTCTCAGAATAGATTCTTCCTCATTTTGAATTGATTTCACAGTCTCATGACAGAGCTGTTGTTGATGGTGTTGTTTGGTGCGTGGTATTTGGTGTAAACATATCAGTGGAGAGAGATTTTTTGGAGACTTTGGTTTAATTGCTGACCCTTGTGAATTATGTGTCCAGGTTAGGTGTGTTTGTGTATGTGTACAACAAATTCAAAGGCCTGTAGCTCATTTAGAATTTCTGATGTGTGATGATGATAAACAAACCAGACACTTCCTGGTTTATCTATTTTAGGCATTATCATGTGTTACTGGCATTGTTTTTTGTGTCACTGACCTTTAACCTGCAGAACAGGTTAGGGATGAAAGAAGGCCTTTACCAGAAATAACACTCCTCCATCATCTTTAGTTACGATAAAGGAGTTATTTTAGGGATTTATAATTGTAAACTGTTACTTTTCATATCTAGTATTTACTTCCCTCTGGTGCAGTCTTTGTGCAAAGCTAAGCCTAAGCATGATTGGCTTATTAATACATTTGATTGGTCTGGGATTTCCACTGTTAAATGGACATTTTCAGTCAGAACAATGGCACCAAGAAATATACTTGTTTGAAAATCATAACATGTGGTAAGAATTATTTTAGATTTATGAGAAGGCAATGATGTCCTTGAGGATAGCAGAGAGTGGGATCATTGTTTAGCATTAGCGAGGCGATCACGCTCCTTGAATGCTCTCTAGTATCTAATTCACTGTGAAAAATTAAGACTATTTTGAGATGCAGTTTATTGCACTTTTTTGTTATGGACAAGAATACCCTTGTTTGTCTAAATTGTCGCTCTGTACTCTCATTCCCTCAGACTCCCCTTCATCTGGCAGTGATAACCAAACAGGTGGACATGGTGAACGCTTTATTGAGCGCGGGGGCTGACCCTGCAGCCTTGGACCGTAATGGCCAAACAGCGATGCATCTCTGCTGTGAATACGACCAGTGTGACTGTCTGAATGTAGTGCTGTCTTTGTCCTCATCCTCCACATGCCTGGAAACCAGAAACTATGAGGGTGAGTTATGATCTACTAAAGAAACTCCTTGTTGATGTTAAAATGACACCTTAGCTTTTCTCATTAGGTTCTTTAATCTGATAAAGCCTTGGGATGGTGTCTCAGCAATGATTTTCCTGCATTCAGTTTAATTAAGAGATGCATATAAAATTAATTTAGAATTAAGAATATCTGATAAATTTTGCTAAAATTTGTCAATATTGTCTCATATCAAATTTCAGTTACCTTTTCTCATATAGTCCCTGTGTTTGTGACCTTTCCATTTGCACCTAGCCCCATAGAGCAAGTTCCACTACACGAGCAATAAAACAGTAAAATAAATCAACAAGCATCAGCACAGTTACAAGATAATTCAGAGCAATATATATATTTATTTTTCTTTACAACATTAAGATTAAACCTGCTCTCTGATAACACAATAACCACATCTGCGTCATCACAGACATAACAGTCTGTTAGGGGATGTGAGAAATGTGAACCCATATTCAGGTTGGGGTCGGGTTAGTTGTTTTGGATGTGTGGGTGGGAAGAGGATATTTCCTTCCTCTGTGGTCTGATGTCAAAGTCGTGTTTCTTTGCCAAATTGTCACACAGCACTGAAGACACTGTCAGTGTGAAAGTAACAGGTCTGGGTACAGGTAAAAGTCCCCAGAAAACAGTCTTATTTTAACAATGATCATTTAGTATCCGAGCATGAACATTTTTTAACATAATAACAATGCCTGCCTATTATTATTTTGATATGATAAAATTGTAGGATTAGGATACAGGAAGAGGAGGAGTGTTGTAAATGTCTTATGCTGTACCAATTCACCTAAGATCTTTTAACACCTCAGTAAATGATTATTTTTCCTAAATGCTTGTTGATCCCAGGTTTGAGCCCTCTCCATCTAGCTGTGCTGCAAGGCCACAAGGATTTGGCAAGAATGCTGCTGAATGCAGGAGCTGACATCAATGCCATGGTCAGTCCATGCTGCACTGACTTAGCATTGTTTGTTTAAAAAAAGTTAAAGTTTTTCTATGCAATTTCTCTGAATTTTCCCCTGATGTTTTTCCTGCTTCTTCTAATCAGGACATCAAAAGTGGCCAGAGTCCTCTCATGCATGCTGTGGAGAGCAATAACACAGAGATGATCCACTTCCTCATTGAGGTAATGGGGTTGTGTGGGCAGCAAGGAAAGACCAGAGAGAAGGGTTGTGACTCAGATCTGTTTAATGTCTGGTTTGGTGTGTTCAGCTCAGGAGCTACACACACAGTTTTGCATTCTTTTCTTGCACATAGATAAGCTCTTCAATGAACTGGAGCAAAACATTCATAGTTTACATTTATTATCTGAGTTTAGCAGTACAGGAGCAGGAATATCTTTTGTCCCTGTTCTTCAAACTTCCATCTAAAGCCATTTCTCTCTCTTCTCTGTTTGATCCAGCTCACCCTGTCCACGGTTGTTTATTTTGTTTCACTTTCTGTGCTTAGCTACATCTACTTTGGCTTTCTTTATGAATCACATAGTTCTGTTTTTGTGTCGCAGAATGGATGTGATGTCAACAGCCAGTCATACAGTGGGAACACAGCCCTGCACAGCGCCTGTGGTCGAGGTCAGGCGGACACCGTGCGGCTGCTGTTGAAGAGTGGTGCTGACACCAGCCTCAAGAACTACCACAATGACACACCAGTGATGGTGGCCAAGAACAAAAAAGTGAGTGAGGAGATGACAAAAAGACAAAAAATGCATTATAAAACAGATCTTGCTGAAATGCTGCATTTAGAGTGCTGTTTGTTTTATTCTTTTATATTGGTACTTCAAGACAATTATGTGCAGGAAAACAGTAAACAGATTGCCAAATTGACTGTGAATAACTTCCTTGTGATTGTCCAAATGTTCAATCTCTCACTGTAACATATTGATGGAAATTCCAGCTCAGTTGTTACCTCAGATTTGTTGCAGCAAATGCAAACAATTGCAAAAGCTACTTGACTCAGCTCTGGTTAGGACAGCAGAGAGAAATGGTTTGAGTCAGAAATGGAAAGTAAATGTGTACATCCTTCCCTCTAGAGGCCAGACCTGGACAGTGCAGGTTTTTTTTTACCACTATTATATTTTTTGTCTCAAGAGTCATTGCAGTCGATCACTCACATTATGTAACGCACAAACATTGTAATACACTGTAAATCTTTTGCAGATAGCAGATGTGTTGCGAGGGAGAAGTTCCAAGCAGATAAGAGTTCAAGATCAACACGGTGTGTCAGTGTCACCACATGGGAGCAACTTCACAGAAAGTGGTATGTTACGATACGATACGGTACGATACGATACGATACAATACGATATACTTTATTGTCCTCATAAGGAAATTTGTTTTGAACTCTGGTGAGAACATTCACACAACTTTACAGACAAGTAAACACAGTCCCAATACTCACAGTAATGAATTTGTACTCTTCTCTACTCTTGTACTCTTTTCCTTTAGGGTCCCCATCTCCCATCCAGAGTCGTGGATGTTCACCTTCAACAACACCACACACCCTTCATCATAGCGCCTCTCACTCCCCAACGACTCAATCTACACTTGTTTTTCCTTGCAACTACCTCCACACTGCTCAGCATCAAAGAGACAATGAGTCTTCAGTGCAGAGGACATCTAGTAACGGGTTCATCCAATGGGATGGCAGACCAGGAATAGACTGTACCAGAAATTAGACTGCATCTGCCTTCTGTCCTGACTTGGGCATTGTGGCCTAACAAGGTGCCTGTGACCTCTCTGCTCATCCAGCTGCTGTTGTGGATTTTCCCTGAGTGTCTGGGAGCAAACTGGGGAGCAGAGCAGCTGGACATCCCATGAATGTGCATATGCATTAATAGATATATGCTGCTGCATGCAATCGAGGCTGAACATAAAACTGGTTGCAGATATCGGTAAATGATGGACATAGACTGATCACAAGCTCAACATACTTAGACACCCTTTTAAAAATGTTTTGAGGCCTTCTTTTTTGATGAAGTCCAACAGAAAGACAAAAGGGAATGAGAAAGTTTTTTTGCAACAAAGGTCCCTGGCTGTACTTGAATTGTGGATATTATATGCATTTTTAGATTGTCATTGTCTCTATAGGTTACCATGACACCCCAAGTCTTCAAGCCTGCTTATTGTAGGACTTGACAGTATATTGCACAGTCAGATTCCACAGTGTATTCTTTGTACCTTTCATGTTTATTTGTGTACATAGTGTCTGTACGGCTTTTTGTTTATGTATCATTGTCAAAAATGTTAGATATTTTTATATAAAAATGTGTCCAACAGATTCAGTTTTGTCTTGTTTTTTGCCTCTTTATCCAACCCTAATATTGACAGTTTGTAATATTTGCATTAGTCTTGTTTTTGCATTGTTACCCAACTGTTCATTTTACAGTTTGCATTATTCATGTTCATCTTGTTTTTTTTTTGTATTTCATTACAATTTAGTATTTATTTTGCACAATTAAAGCAAACACACAAAAAAACAGGAAAATGCCAATGATAAGATACAATACACAGTGCAGGGAAAGTAAGAAAGCCTAAGTGGGCATATTTGAAGCCTCTGCCTACATTATGTTAAAATGTTACAAAGTATGAGAACACACTGCTAACATACAGAAGGCACTTACTAAAAAAATAGTAAATATGTGAATATATATACATACATATAAGCCCTAGGAGGACATGATTAAATAGATTTTATATTCTCCATTTTGCCTTTCATTCAAGTAGTTTTCTTGACCTTGACCTTGCTATCTCGGGAAAACAAAGTTTGTTTATAGGATAACTTATCTCAATAATGAGATAAATTATCCTATGATCTTAAGAAAACAAAGTTTGTGAGATAAATTATCCTTGGTTTTCTGAAGATAACAAATTTAGCTCATTACCTCAAGAAAAAGAGGGTTGTGTTCTCATGATAACTTCCTACAATCTTGAGAAAAAGTGTTTTCTCGAGATAACGTAAAAAATTCTAAATATAAAGAAAACTGTTTCAAATAATATACTATCAAGTTGCAAAACTAATAAGGCTTCATGTGGTATCGTACACACTTGATGTTCGCCCCCCTTGTTGCTCAGCAAACATCAATGCCATAATCAAGCTTGTCCAGTTGTTTTTAAACCAGCTGTGTTCTGTCTGGCTCACACCCACCAGGTGGTAGCTCTACCTTTGTAGAATAAATCTGTCAGGCATCACATGGACATCCACACCCTCCATTGCTTGTCCTGGCTACTGGACTGGACAAGTTACAACAAACAAACAAAAACAGCTGTGTTGCTGTGGAGTGAATGCCATCTTTAATTGCACTGCCATCCAGTGGAGCGAGTCAATTCTTCTAAAAAAGAAAATAAACTTTATTAGATTATGCAACTGTAGCTACCAATATTATAAAAGTGTTTATTCAAGTTTTGATTTTAGTTAGGTTTGTAACTATGTGAAATCGAGGAGTGTTTTTAAAGTCACCCTGTATATTTTCGCACACATACACACACACAGATTTGAGGGAAATTGATGATGTAAATAGTAAGAAGAAAGTAAGTACGACATTTTTGTAACAGCAGAGCAGAGGAGGAGCCATATCCCCGTCATCCGTCATCCAACTGTATTATTTACAGTTTGTAGAATTCACATCTGTGAAGTTTCAGCCGAACTCTAACTTTTTAGAATTTAAAAGCTGACTTCTGATTGGTCAGTAAGAGTTCCTTTGGAGCTAAGTTCCCGCCCCTAAAACGTTCGCGCGGCCATGTTGAATTGTCAATATTCTGAAAGAAGAGACAAAAGAGTGACAACTCGATGGATTTCTCGAACAGAGCATATCAACTAAACTAAACTGAACTGAACTGCTGATGCAAAAGGTGAAGCGGCGACACAGCGGGTAGGACTTTGAATGGGACTAGCGAAACAAATGTAGCATAATTCTCCTTCTGCTAAACGGTCAAGCTTATTGATTAACAGCATTGTTAATGGTAACGCATACTTGCTAAGCTAACGCTAGCGTGCCAACTTAGTAGTTCGGTATGGTTGAGTAAAAAATGTTGCGGTGCGGTTGGACGTAGACACAGCTGCTCTGTGCTCGTCGTTTCCCGACGAGTAGTTTAAAACAAAGGTCCTCTCATAAACGGGAACAATATGTAATGTTAGCTTGCTAACTGGGGGGCAAAAGCCACGTTGCTATGCAGCAACTTTTACAGTTGCGCTGCTAACTTTATAAAGTTAAATTTACTACGGACTCTGAAAGTGTTCGTGAAAGAAGAGACCCACAGCACAATACTTTCCAAAGTTTCCAATGCTATAAAGGTAATTGGCTGACTCTTTGGACATAGTTTTTCGGCTGAAGCGGGGTGTTGAGTTTTAGCATACAGCTGTTATTACGTTAGCTTAAGTTGTTGATTTGCCATCTTGTGTAAGAATTAAGCTAACTCAACTGTGGTCAGCCTATTAATCTTGCTAATATGGAAGTATTTACCAGTTAACACGTACAAACTATTCTCGTTTTCAAACTGTTTCTGATATTTCATGGTTTGAATTGTTTGTGTTCCACCTTTTTAAAATAGGCTTTGTTATAAACACATGTGAAATGTGTGTCAGTAATCTCAAGTGCTTTTGTGTAACGCCAGTTTGGTGTTTGCTGTCAACACTCACAATTTGTTTGTTTACAGGTAACCAGGATTCCTAAAGCACTTTGCAGACTGCCATCTCAACCTTTGCTGCACAAGTACTGGAAATCAGAACAAGAACAAGAAAAGCACATATAATAGAGACTGCTCATGCTGAAGAAGCTGTATTGATAGTTTTTTTTGAGCCAGTATTAAGCTCCAGGAAAACATGATGTGAAAGCAACAGATCTTGAGAGTTGTTTGATATTTTGCCAATCAGATCTTACTATGCTATCAGCCATTTTTGAATGTATAAACAGAGCACTCAGACTTCAATAGCCAAGACTTCGTTATCTTAACTACAAGAATATGGGCACATTGAGACACACTTTTTGAAAAAGAGATAAGATGTTTTGGTCACATTTTTGATGTTATTTATATGAATGAGTTAATTTCTCCCTTTTTTGGAGAGTTGTCTTGTAAATAGACAGAATTCATATGCAGACTTCTTCTTTTCAAGAGGTCTGAATGTCAGATAGTGTACACAATACAGTCTTTCAAAAGGATAGATAGAAAAAGGTTTTATTTTTTCAGCTTTTAGTTTTTCTTACACACACACGTGCATTAAGTAGAGCGAAACAGTGCAAAAGAGGCAAATATACAAACATTACACGTTGTGAGGATTTGCCAGTTAAGGTGTTGAACCCATGGCTACTGCAAGGACAGCAAATCCAGGACCAATGATTGGACTGAACAGACCTGCAAATGGGCAGTTCAGAGGACAGGCCAAGCCAGTTGGACAACCGTCGGGACTTCTTTCAAATGTTGAACAGCCCAGTGCCCTGCAGAAACAAACCAGCATTCCTCCAAGCAGTGGAGGGATCAAGTAAGATACTGGTTTTGTGTATTCTTTTATTTTTACTTTGAAAGAAATGTTGCTTTAAACTTGGGAAATTATGTTTCCCAAGTTTATAATTCTGTACTTTGACTACTTGTGCTTTCTACGAGAGTCTGTGTTAGAACCCCACATGAAGACTCGGGGGTCACCAGTATATCTTTTTGTAATAATCCTCATTCAGTTGTTCATTGTCTTACTTCTTGTAAGACAATGGCTTTTTTCAGTTTGCGTTTCATTCTTATTGTGAGTAAAGTACAAGACAAAATAGTGGCTGGAAAATAACTAAATATTACTAAATAGTCCAATAGAATTCAGAGCCCTTTTTTTGTGGGGTGTGTGTGTTTTTTCTCTTGTTATTTATTGACACTTGCTAATGCAATTCTTAAAATTAGGTTTGGTGATGACTGGAAAAAGTGTCTGGAGCTTCCACCGAAAGACACCAGGCTGAAAACTTCGGTAAGGCCACTTTTGGTAATAATACACATTATTCAGAATCACTTTCGTGTCACTCTTAAATGTTTTAGACTCACCTATTGTGTATTCCCTTCTAGTACTGCACTAATCAGCCTCTGGGACTTATTAAAAAGTGATCTCATTGTTTTTGCTGTGTTTCCTAGGATGTGACTTCTACTAAGGGAAACGAATTTGAAGACTACTGCTTGAAGCGAGAACTTCTAATGGGGATCTTTGAAATGGGATGGGAAAAACCTTCCCCTATCCAGGTAATTAAAGCATCCAGTGCGAAGGTTTCTCTTGCTGATGTGAAGTGACTTTAATTTGGAATTTTTCAAACCACCTTGAGGCTGCTTTCAAATTTGCCATCAGATTTGTCTGTCTAACTTCATTTGCTAGATGTGCATAGCAGTGGGACAGGATCCCATCACTTCTTATTGCTTTCACTGTACTATGTTACATTCAGGGCTTATTAATACAATTCTCTGTAGTATTTATTGTTTTGTTGTGGTTCAACACTGCAGGCCTATTCAGGTTTCTAAGTGGCCATGAAGAAAATTGTTTTTGCATGATGATCTTCGTGTTTGCCGTATTTACAAATAAGTTTTGTACAATGAACCATTTTTCCTAACTGGACTCCTCTGTCTGCCAAAAGGAGGAAAGCATCCCTATTGCTCTGTCAGGTAGAGATATCTTGGCTCGGGCCAAGAATGGTACAGGGAAAAGCGGAGCCTACCTCATCCCTCTCCTAGAGAGAATAGATCTGAAGAAGGATCACATCCAGGGTGAGTTCTGTTGGAACATTATGAAGAGCTGGACAGAATGAACCACTATTCTACCCCATACATGTTTCTTTCAGCTCTTGGTGAACTATTTTGTTTTTGTCCTGTCCTATTTTATTCTCCATCCAGCCATTGTGATGGTACCAACAAGAGAGCTAGCCCTGCAGATGAGCCAAATCACCATTCAGCTTAGCAAACGCCTGGGGGGGGTCAAAGTCATGGCTACCACAGGTGGAACCAACTTGAGGGATGACATCATGCGTCTCGATGACATAGGTACCTAATGTTTCAGATAATGTTGAAAGATTGGTAAGAGTGAATTTATTCATGGTTTTATTTTGGTGTTATGAAGTTAAGACTTTAGTACATCTCCAACATGCCATGCAGCAACACTGAGACTTTTTTTTTTTTTTGTGGAGCTTCTTGTGATGTGCTGTTTGTCTCTCCTTCAGTGCATGTAATCATCGCCACTCCAGGCAGGATACTGGACCTGATCAAGAAGGGTGTAGCAAAAGTGGATCAGACTCAAATGATGGTCATGGATGAAGTGGGTTTGACTCTTACTTTTATTTACAATTTTCTTTTGCACTGAACATTTGTTGATAATACTTTGACTTTTTGATGTTCATTCTTTAAATGTTCCTGTATTCAGGCAGACAAGTTGCTGTCCCAGGACTTTGTGGTCCTGATAGAAGATATTATCAGCTTCTTGCCAAAGGGTCGTCAGATTCTGCTTTACTCTGCCACTTTCCCCATCAGTGTGCAGAAGTTCATGGTGAGAACCCATACTGCTATTACTAAATAGGTAAAAAAAAATTTAATTTGCACTACATTAATGGTGTGAAATGTTTCAATCCAGAGCAAGCACCTGCAGAAGCCTTATGAAATCAACCTGATGGAGGAACTAACACTGAAGGGCATCACTCAGTACTATGCCTATGTGACTGAAAGACAAAAGGTCCACTGTCTCAACACACTCTTTTCTAGGGTAAGTGTTTGAACATTACCTCAGGTTGGGCGGTCCATTTGGGTACTAAAAGTCCATCTTTCCTCCTCTGATCTCTAATCATAAGTCTGTATTTTTTCGTTACAGCTCCAGATCAATCAGTCGATCATCTTCTGTAACTCCACTCAGAGAGTTGAGCTTCTGGCAAAGAAAATCACCCAGTTGGGTTATTCATGCTTCTACATCCATGCAAAGATGATGCAGGAGTACAGGAACCGTGTGTTTCACGACTTCAGAAATGGATTGTGCAGAAACTTGGTTTGCACAGGTAGGTGAAGGAAGTTGTACATTTCAAAACATGAAATGTAAATGATTAATGTTCAGTAGGTTGACTAATGAACATCTTTTCTTGTAGATCTGTTCACTCGGGGCATTGACATCCAGGCGGTGAATGTGGTCATCAATTTTGACTTCCCCAAAAATGCAGAAACCTACCTCCACCGCATTGGCAGATCAGGTAAAGATTGAAATGTCCAGGTTTTGTTTATAGCTACCATTTCACACTAAAGTTCACTTCACCACCCTACCACTAACACCGGTTAATCTTTACGCTGTTTTTCCTCTTAGGGCGTTTTGGTCACTTGGGTCTGGCCATCAATCTCATTACTTCAGATGATCGCTACAACCTGAAGACTATCGAGGATCAGCTGGTCACTGACATCAAGCCCATCCCCGGCAGCATCGATAAGAGTCTGTATGTGGCAGAGTTTCACTCTGTTGACCCAGATGATGATGGTGACGATGGGGGAGCAAAAAATAAAGAACTGGGAGCACCCTGAATGAATGGTCAGTTTCTTTAAAATGATTAAAAAATCTTTAAACAGCCGGCTGTTGTTAAGAAGTTAGGGGTCATTACTTGTACTTTACTTCACTGCCTGGTTTTATATTGCCAGTCCAGGATTAATAACTGTAAAGGTATGGACCTTCCTTTTCATACACTAGCTAGAAATTGGTTAAAGTACTTTATTGTGTGAAATGTATGAATAATTGCACAAGTTCCTGTATATGGATGAGCATATTTTAAATTAGCACACAGCA